>JANUSC010000490.1:0-123525 GCA_025200525.1 Camellia lanceoleosa
TCAAAAATCAATTTGACCGCAAATAACTTGTTTGCCTCAACCTTAGTAAGAACCGGATAGCAAGGATTTGGCCGCCGACCGGGTTAACATCCGGGTCCGCAGGCGACGAGCTCCTTGGTTAGCCTTTACGACCGGTGATTTGGCACACTTCATGACCGAAGCTAAAGTCAAGCTCGCCTGCAGAACCCGCTTCCTCTTACACTTGCCATCCTTTTTCCCCGCAGAGTCCAAGGGGGACCATCGACCATTACCGAGGCTCTCAAAGACCGAAAGCGACCATCAATCACCGAGAGTGCCAAACCCTTAGCGAAGCATTTAGTTGGTTTAGCATGGGGAAATTTCGCTCGCCGATATCTTTGCCAAGGCGGTTTAGGGAGAATGCGGTATCCCGACGGCGCCCACCTTTGAGCTCGCGAAATTGAAACAACGCCTTTGGGGTAGATTAGAATAATGCCCCTTTACGTCGGCCAATCATAGAAGGGGCCTCCGCTTCCTGGCCAATCCATTGATGACCGAATTTACGCGGACTAGGCTTGCACCCACACAAGTATCAACAAACACTTACCGGATTATCAATGGCGCCCGAAGCTAAACCACCGTTAGGCACCAACCTAGGTTTAGCCGAGATCCTGAGGCAATACACACTCGATCACACTGGCGATGGCCTCGCGTATTATTTAAAAATACGACCGGGCAAAGAAAAACTAGTGACCGGCACCCTAGATAAAGACTTGCACGACGATGACTTTTTCTGGGTGTCCGACAACTATGAGATAGCCGACGTACCGGGCTGGTCCATTAGCAAGAACTTCGGTTCCACAAGTAAGCCGCGCTAATTTGCTCGGCCAATGGTCTTTTTCCAATATTCCGTACTTTAACATTTTTCTTGTTTCCTTTGCAGCGATTCAAGCCTTGCAAGCCAACTACCAAAATCCCGACGTAGAAGCAATCCGGACCGTGCTCCGCTACCGCCACCAGGATTGCAATGATCTCGCCGCTACACTCAACTTTCAGAGATACTTCCACGCCGGCTAAAGTGACAGACTTTCTCCGTGCTCCATCACCTCCTCTAGACCCAACTCTACCGGACGTGCCGTTAATCCGGTTAACCGATGAACAAGAGATAGCCAAACGAAGTCGCATCAAGAACCTACTACGTACCACATCGCCGAGATAATGGTATCGCCACCCATCCGCCACTACCGCCAATCCAAAGGCCGCTGGTTGCCTTGGCATTCCACCCGGGCAAAGCCGTACAAGAACGCTACTGGTCGGGTAAAAGACCTCAAGCATCCATCTCGCCGAGTTGCCGAGTCGATTACCGAGCAACCCGCTATTACGAATTCTATCGCCATGGCGTCGCAGCTAAAAGCACGGTAAAGACATCCCGCTAACGCTTGGTCAAGGGCGACAAGGAGCACTTGCTCGCCGACCTCTCAAAGCCCTTCTTTTGCCGGTGACGGGTTGGCAACGACCACGCCACGACACCTTGGTGAAATCAACCGTGAAGTCCATGACCGAGTAAGAATCTCGACCGCATCAAATTTTTACAAGTGTTTGCCGGTTGCCGCTTCCGATCAAATTTCTACTTGCGTGCCATCCAAAAGAATCACTTGGTCATGGAGCGCATCCATCGATCGGCGCAGGCTTAATGACACGCCACCAAGTCCAAAGCCTTTAGACCGAGCTTGGCGAGCAAAGTCTTCACTTCAAATCGCCAACGCCGACAACAATCGGTTGCTCTACCAAATGAAGAAGCCGAGAAGAAGAGGGATGAGCTCGGTCGGCCGATGCACTCAAAATTCAAGGAAGAAGGAGTGCGAAGATGTTAATAACGCCGGGCTTCAATGAAGCCGATGAGAGCTACAAGAAGCGTGTCTTCGCCACACAAGACATATATTTCAAAGCGGCCGAAGTCTACGTGTGAACATCTCGGCCAGGGTCCTCATCCCGACGTGTTTGCCCCCCCGCCGCCTGCCTTCCTACTGATCTACCTCATGTCATATGCCAACGACGTCTTCAGCGCGTTGTAAGCTGAGGCCGAGGAAGGTCTTAAAGAAGAGGCCGAGGCAGATGCTGAGGGAGAGGACCTCCAAGAGCAGGAGCAAATTTCCTACGGAATCGAGTTCGGTGCCCAAGACAAATCTCCGATCAATTTGGAGGCAACCGGGGATGAATTCACCAACCTCTCCCCCTTAGCTTAGTTTTTTCATTTTTTCGTCTTTTTGCTTCATGTAATCAAGCTATCGCCCTCACCTCTTGTATTGAATCTCAATCAACGAAAAAGCTAAATTTCATCAAGTGTTTGCGCGGTATTCATGCCACATAACTTCATCCGAACAAAATACCTCGGCAAGACAAACCACATTAATTAACTCGTATAACCGGAATAAATCATCTCGGTAGTACACCCAGAGTTGGACAAAACATCAACTCTTTCAACTGATTAAACCATCTCGGTGAGAATACCTAAGTTGAACAAGACATCAACTTTTTCAACCGGAGTAAACATCTCGGTTGAGAATACCTAAGTTGAACAAAACATCAACTCCTTCAACCGGAGTACACATCTTGGTTGAGAACAACTAAGTTGAACAAAACATCAACTCCTTCAACCCAAGTTAAACCATCTCGCTGAGAATACCTAAGTTGAACAAGACATCAACTTTTTCAACCGGAGTAAACATCTCGGTTAAGAATACCTAAGTTGAACAAAACATCAACTCCTTCAACCGGAGTAAACATCTCGGTTGAGAACGACTAAATTGAACAAAACATCAACTCTTTCAACCGGAGTAAATATCTCGGTTGTATCTTTTGAAGCCGAAAGCAAATCGTACCCAATCGAGGAGTAAATCATCTCGTTTTAAATCAAAACAACAATCAATGCTAAAGCAAAGAAGAGACTTCTATATATTGACAAAAAGAATTACATTCAGTAGTGTTAAGGCAAAAACTCCTTTGCACAAAAAAGAAAGCAAAAGCTAGAAATAATACAATTTGAGGTTAGCCGTATTCCATGGTCAGTATTGCTCTACCTTCCAAGTCCTCCAAGTGGTATGCCCCCTTGCCCACCAAACCGGTTATCTTGTAGGGTCCTTCCCAGTTTTCCCCTAGCTTGCCTTCACCTGGCACCAGGGTATTGCCCATGACTTCCCTCAAGACCCAATCACCTATTTTGAACGGTCTGGGGTGCACCGTTTTGTTGTATTTCCTTGAAAGCTCTTGTTGATAGGGGGCCACGTGGATGAGAGCCTTTTCATGACGCTCTTCCACTAGATCCAGTTCCAAGGCAATGGCCTCGGTGTTTAGCTCAGGCTCAAAACTTTCGCTTCTGAGGGTGGGCATGCCAACTTCCAAAGGTATGACCGCCTCCATGCCATAAGCCAAAGCGAATGGAGTTTCCCCGGTAGATCGTCGAGGGGTTGTTCGGTATGCCCAAAGGACGCTGGGGAGTTCTTCAGCCCACTATCTCTTTGCCTTTTCCAGCCGTTTCTTCAACCCATCAAGTATGGTCTTGTTTGACGCCTCGGCCTGACCATTAGATTGCGGGTAAGCCGGAGTAGAGTTATAGAATTCAATCTTTAAATCTTTCCAAAATCCTCTGAATAGGCTAATCAAACCGGTGCCGCGATCGAGATTAGAATTTTGGGGACGCCAAACCGCGTGACCACATTCTGCCAAACAAACCGCTTCACGTCTTTCTCCTTGATTGTTGCCAAAGGCTCAGCTTCAACCCATTTGGTGAAGTAGTCAGTGGCCGCGATGAAGAATTTCCGGTTGCCTGGCGCTGTTGGGAGCGGCCCCACGATGTCCAACCCCCACATCGCAAAGGGCCAAGGATTGCAGGAAGAAGTTCCTGCCCACGGTGATCTGATGAGCAAACTTCTGGCACTTCTCACACTTGCGAACGTACTTCTGTGCGTTGGCCAGCATGTACGACCAAGAGCCTTTGTGAAATAGCTCGATAGGCCAAGGACTCGCCTATATGACTTCATCGATGCCTTCATAAATTCCACGCAGGAAGGCTTCCACGCTGCAGGGGAGCACGTACTTCAGGTAGGGACTGGTGGAAGACTGCTTGTATAGGGCGCCCGATGGAGAGAGCCAAAATCGCTCTGTCTGCACTCGCACTTTATGTGCTTTCTTCTTATTCGCTGAAAGGGTCCGTTCTCTGAGAAAAAGGATGATAGGGTCCATCCAAGAGGGCCCTAGCTTGCGCAGAAAGTACTTCGTGCGCGGCTGCTTCAATGTTGGGTCTTGGGAGGAATTCAACCAAGAGAGGGTTAGGAGATGAGCTATCGACCATGGAAGCCAGTCCGGCCAACCTGCTCTTTCATTGTTCTCTTCCGACCTGCTGGACCTCGACGCCTAAAAATCACTTGATGTGGTCCCCGACCTGCTTGGTTCTTCACCATTCGTCATCCTTGCTTCAGATACCTTAAACTTGGTTAACCACAAGTTGGGGAATCACTATAAACCATTAGCTCGAATGCTTGCATCCAAGCACGCTTCGAGTCCGGCCAATACTTTCGCCTCGTTGTTGGATGGAAGCCAAGTGTGATAGAGTGTTCAATGGTCGACCATCCGTGAGATTAGAACTATCCCTAGCTCGCAAGACTGACGGTTCGAGGCTCCATCAACAAAAAGGTTTCCACATCTCTCCCACAAAGAGCTTCCAGCATTCTGAGGGGTCTTAAGAGGCTTGAAGGTTGATGGGATTACGGTTGCTCGGCTGTTTGGTTCCAAGCTTTGTGCTGAGTGGTTCCACTGCAGCTCCCCTTGGCGATTCGGCACCGACCAAAGAAGTTGATCCGTAATCCCCAAATCCGTAGGAGAATCGCCAGGTTGCGGTATTATGCCGGCCGTAGTCTCTGAGCTGAGTGGTTCCACTTCTTCCCCTAAGGTGATACGGTACCGGACAGAGTGGGTTGAGCGGTGTTACCCAACTCCGCCATCGCATCGCCGGGTTGTAGAATCGTACTGACTGGAGGTGCGTCGGCGAGGTGCGCAAGTTCCGCGTTGCCAAGATCGCCAAGCTGTTGTATTTCGGTCGGGCTTGCATTCTCCTCATCTGCCGCGGCAATATCGACCGGGCATACCGGGTGAGTTCCAGGTGAAAACTCAGCGACGAAATCGGCCAAGGTCTGGACTTTATACCGGGCGTCAAGGCCGAACTTCACATCAAATTGTCCCAGTTCGACCGCCCACTTCAGAATGCGACCGGAAAAGTCCGCCCGTTCGAACAAAGCTTTAAGGGGGAACTCGGTCAGAACGATGATAGTATGGGCGTGGAAATAGTGCGCCAACTTCCTTGAAGCCATCATCAGTGCCAACGCAAGCTTTTCCAATGGCAAGTATCTCGACTCTGCCACAGAAGGTTTACCGACGAGAAGATTGGGAGGTACTTGATCCCTTCAGCCGACAAGCACGGTGCATGTTGTGAAACGCCGTAAAGGTAGAGTTTCTCGTCGGGCCGGTGTTACCAATAGTGGCACGAAGACGATACTCCTTGAGCTCGGCTAACGCCCGGTCACACTCTTCGTCCCACGAGAATTTTGATTTCAATGCCTGAAAGAAAGGGCGGCAGCAATCTGATGACCGGCTTATAAATCGATTAACGATTAAGTGCAGCGGCCATTCTGGCCAAATGCTGCACGTCCTTAGCCAAACTAGGCTGTTTCAATTCTTGTACGGCTCTGATCTGTGTGGGGTCTGCTTCGATACCTCGGTTCGTGACTAAGAATCCCAAAAATTTCCCGGATCCCACGCCAAAGGCACACTTGGACGCATTCAAGCATAGCTTGTGTTTCTTAAGAATGGCAAACATCTCGGCTAAGTCGGACAAATGGTCTGCTTGATGTCGGCTTTTAACCACCATATCATCAATGTAAGCCTCCATTTTCCGGCCCAGCAGAGGGGCAAACATCTTGGTCACCATCCTTTGAAAAGTTGCCCTGTTCTTTAAACCAAAAGGCATGACTCGCAGCGTAAGAGTCCCCTTGAGTCGTGAAGGAGGTGATCTCTGCCGGGCCCATGCATGGCATCCGATGGTAGCCGCGATAGGGCGCCTAAGAAACTAAGCTCGCTATGGTTCATTGTCAAGTCCACGAGCCGGTCAATTCTTGGCAAAGGAAGCTATCTTTTGGACAAGCTCGGTTGATCGCCTTGTAATCGACACAAACCCGCCCCTTTCCATTCTTCTTGGGCACCACTCCTGTGTTCGAGATCCACCGAGGGTAGTGCACTTCCTGAATTGCTCGTGCCTCAAGCAAGTTTTTCACTTTCTCAGCAACTACCTCGGCGTGATGCAGCGCTGATCTCCTTGTTCACGAACACCGGCTTTGCTCGGGAAGACATTGAGATGATGGCAAATAAAACTTGGATCGAGGGGCATGTCGAAGGCTTGACCACGAGACCCTCGATGTTGGCCATCAAAACTCAACCATTTCTTGGTCCTTTCTTGGGTAGTAAGGTCGAGCCGAGCAAGAAGAACTTGTCCGATGTTCAGATCAGATTCAAGACTTCCACCAATTCTCAACGGCTTTGTCCTCTGCCCTGGTGCCCACATCATCAAAAACTCTCTGGTCTTTCGGTCCTTCTATCATTTGAACAAAGCCTTTGCCAAATTGCCGGTTCCGCTGGATCGCCACGGCTAATCGCTGACATGACTTGATCTCCCCAGATCTCTTCAATTGCCCTCATAGCCGAGGGGAATCTCATCACCTGATGGTAGGTCGATGACACGGCTTGCATCGCGTAAAGCCATCCCCTTTCAAGGATCAGGTCATAAGTAGATAGTACTTGCAACACCCAGAACTCCACTTGCTTGACCACGGATCCCGCTTTGACCAGTAGGATAATCTTTTCCAAAGGCCACTTCGGTTGTAAGTTGAAACCAATCAGTGGCGAAGTCGCCGGAGCCAAGTCTGTATCACGGAGCTTGAGCTGCTTAAATGCGTCGTAGTACATGATCTCGACCGAGCTTCCCTGATCGAACAAGATCCGCTTGACATCAAATTCCTTGACGCAGAGCGGCCACTACTAAGCGTCACAGCGGTGTCCTAATGCGCCCTGATCCCTTGAGGAGAAATCGAGCACATCTTTATCTTCGGCTTCGCCTCTTGATCGTGAGGTTGAACCGACAAGACTTCCGTATGTGTTCTACCTTCATGATCATACCCGAGCTCGTGATAATCATGGCTCCACAATGCCGTGGATGACATTAATAACTCCTTGTAGGGGCGCATCACGGTCATCCGGTCCCCGCTGATCAACCGGAGCTTGATTCGCCTTAACTCTCCTATCGATGTAAAGGTCCAGGTGTCCGGCTGCGACTAGCTCTTCCAAGTGTTGCCTCAAAGGCAAACAATCCTCTGTCCGGTGGCCGCACTCCCGGTGAAACGTGCAACGGTATCGCGGATTGAAGCCCTTCTGACCGTCGCCCAACTTAGCTGGAAATCGGACATACCCCTCGTCTCGGATTTCACTAAGTATGCGATAGATTGGAATCTTGAAGACCGTGGTGATGCCTGTCCTGGCCTTCAAACCTTCTATTTGCATCGGCCATGTCATCTCGGGGGTAGTCATCCTGGTCATTACGACGTCCCCTTTCCCGGTTCTTGCGATTCGAGTCATGTCCGATTCCTCAACGGTCACTTGTTCGGTTGGACTCTTTGCCCAATGCGTGCACTTTTCCAAATTTCACCTTTGTCTCTCATTCGAATCGCCTTCGCGGTAGAGGCCGACGCATCATCCTCTACTCGAATGTGCTCATTAATACGCTGCATGAGCTGGCCCATGGATTGCGGCTAGTGCATGGTAAGCGAGTCCCGCAGTTTATGTCCGACCGGGAGACCACGCTTGTATTGAGTGATAGCAAGGTTGACCGAGCAATCCAAGATCTCGTTGAAGGTCTCCCAATATCTGGAGTTGTACGCCTTCAATGTGTCGCTCAATTCCATCTTGACACTCAGTAGGTGATCAACTTCCTTTGGTGTTTTGGTGTTGGTTTTGAAGCGCTTCACAAAGGCTTCGGCCAACTGATGCCACCGCTCGATATTCCCCTCCAGCAACCTCTCAAACCATTTCAAGCCCAGTTCACCTAAACTTGACGGGAAGATAAGGCACATAAATGCGTCATTCCGTCTGTGTTCGGCCATAACCTGTCGGAAGTGGCTTACATGCATGTAGGGATCGGTCTTTCCGTCATAAAGTGTGAATTTAGGCTGGTGGAAACCTGCCAGAAGCGGTGTTGTTTCTATCTCCAGGGAGAAAGGGGTGGCGCTCAGCCTAGCCAAGTCTGAGTCTACAAGGAGCAGCGCTGCTTGGCGGGGTGGAGGCATTCCGACCTCCTCGCCGGGCGTGGAATCAGAGACGATTCGAAACGCCGCACCCTCGAGCCTCCTCGGCCGAGCCGTTCCTTTAAGATTGCCCGCAAATCCTCTGAACGAGCGGAATAGGAGTACCACGACGTCGTCTCTAGACGTGAGAGCTGGTAAGTGCTATCTTGCGCGCTGGACTTCTCTGCGCGCACATCGGAATCACTAACCTTGTAGCTTCTGGTAATAGAGATGGACAGAGTATGTCACGACTCGACCGCTTAAGAGGTGGGGTTGTGCGCACCGTGATCTCCCACACCGCTAGACCCTTCCTTTGACATGCGTTTGCCTCCTCCATCTCCGCCGCCATTCACGGATGACGGCTTTGGTCCCTTAGCTTGTGTTCCAGACGTCTGGCGTGTGATTCTCTCCGTCGTCGATGACCGTCTGGGCTCCGTGAATGACCATAGCTCCTCCCGCGCGTTTCCCGACTGCCCTCCTGGGAATGTCTCCAAGTCCGCCATTAGAGGGATGGTGGGATGTCCTTCTCTCTGTCTGTCTGACTCCAGGGTAACTCCGTCGATGGCGGACAACAGAAACTCGTCGTTGTTCGCCATGAATGGCGATCAGATGAGCTTGGAAGACAAGGTTTTGTCTGCAAAGATTCCCACAGACGGCGCCAATTGTACAGGGAGCAAATATTCTGGCAAGCCCGCACTCCTTTCTTCCCAGCTCCGTCTCTGTCCGATCACTTGCGAGCACAGTGGCGGTGTGCTACCGTGTGTGGTGAAAAACCCTCCGACGCATCAAGTTAGCACACACCTTGGGATAGAGAGAGAAAGAGAGAGTGTTTGAGTGTAAGTATTCTTTATTAATGTTCGTGTCCGCGTGTATGGCGGGCGCAGACATGCTTATATGTCTACTGCGCCCCAAATCTACGCCCAGCGATCTCGACACGTGGCTCGCTTATCCCATCTGTCAAAGACAAACCTTGTTGAACATCACCAAACCCAACCGCCGACCACTCTCTTCGGAGCTCGGCCGCACCATCTCTACCGCCAACCATGCTATGCTTCATGCCTAAGTATTCCAATAGCTAGCTCAACGAGGACTGAGCTCGGCTGCATCCCGGCATAGCCAAGCTCGGGACAGCTCATGCTGGTTTGTCGTCGGCCTTCCTGCCAAGCAAAACACAAGTAGCCCGGTCCAACCACACCATTCCTGGCGCCGGACAACTCACTTGACCAGCTCCGATACCATGAAGCTTGGTAGCTCGGCCAAACAACTTCTTTTAAGATAGGACCGTGCTACCTCGGCCCACCCCTTGTTCGGCCCAAATCTGTCTACCAATTCCAGATCATAAATCTCCCTCTCAAATAGTGTTGGCTAAACCACCAAACGATATTTACGCATACCAAGAGTGCATTCCTCTCCATTTGTCATTGGTCCACTTGGTATGTCAAAACTATGCTACCACTTGTTATTCCAAAGATATAGACTTTTAACATGCCAAGATCAAGCTAACACATGTTGGCTCTTAGGTTGATGTTATGCTTAGTCAATACCTTTAAGCCGGCTAACAACGATTTTGTCTACTATCAACTCGGTTGTGTACCACAACATCAGTGTGTAGACACCCCATTTTTGATGGCTCTTTCGACTTGGACGCTATGCACACCGATGATGAGTCTATATACTGCCAAGTGCTCAAGTCCTCGACAAAATGCCACAACTTTAAGCCCTTCAAACCCCTGCACCCATGTTGTCTCATTCTTGGACAGACCTTGGTTCTTCAAGCTCAGTTCTCTAGGTGGCCTGCCCGCCCACCTTTTGGGGCTACTAGCCATCATTCTTGGTTGCCACCACGTTGTTTTTGCAGATATAGTTGTGACAAATTGTGCACTGCTTGCATAGATTGCCATTGCTTTGCAGATGCATACATCTGCCTAACGTGTAGGGCTGTATGTTCTTGAGGAGAATTCATGTTTCCTATATATAAAAGGCCTCTCTCTTATGTTTTAAGGTTAGAAAAATTTTAGAGCAAAAATTTTCCTCGCTCTCTCTCTCTTCCAAATTTCTACACTTTAGCCTACATAGCCTTAACCTTTACCTATACACTCTTAACCAAACCTTCTCACCTTTGAGCTGAGGTACTTTTGAGCTTGGTTTGAGCTCTTAAAGGGTGTGTCGTCTTGATTTGTTTCCTAGAATTGGTCTTCTCTTCAAAAGGTATAAGGCTTGGCTTGTTGCTTTGTTTTATTTGCTATTATTCTTTCTATTTTCCAATTGTTTTTGGGCTCTAAAAACTCTATATTTTTGGACTAAAGCTTGGGTTTTAAGGCCATTAAAGGTTGAGGGGTGGTTCACTCTTCTTTGCACCTTGTTTTGGAGGCCTTTTCCCTTATGTTTCCCATCCTTTTACTATCTATTTTTGAGCTTTTAAACACTGATTTTTAGAGTTATTACAATGGCTAAAATCATGTTTTAAAGTCCAAATTTGGAAGGGTTAGCCTCTCCTCCTTATATCTTGCTTACTAGCCTAGCATGCTCCTTGTTTTAGCCTATTATTCTAGCTTTTTTGTTTTAATTCCAGCATGTTTTAGGACTTATTTTAGACTATTTTAGCACTATTTTTGATTGATAGTTGCATTTGGGCCTTGTTTTGCATGCTTGTAGTGTAATTGTCCTCACGAGTTTGGGATTCCAAGCCTTAGACACCATCTTATTTAAGTTGATTACATTTATTTATAGCTTTCCATACTTGTGATCCCTCTTAATCACCTCTGCAACCTCCTTCCTTTCTTGACTTTTGTTTTTCTTTGAAAATGGTTTCAAATCCTTTGTTTGTTTAAACATGAGATTAAGATGTCATGCTTAATGGTTTAATCCCTTTGGGGTTCATTATCAATGGTATGATGTTTCTTTTATGCCTAAGACAACACTTGGTTTGAGCTCTCTTTCCATTAAAAGACTTAAACTCACTATTAGACTTAATGAATTAAAGAATGGATGGTAATCTAAAATGGAGTAATTAAATTGAGGATAAAATGGTGCAAGATAAGAATTAAGTGTTGTGTTCAATCGACCTTAATTAAACACATGGAAGCTTGAGGCATTTCATACTCATTAGTGATAAAAATTCAAGTTTCCAAGGTCACCACTTTTCTTAATCTTTCATGAAAGAGAGGAGGTTTGTGTCTTATTTTGTTGCATTCATTTAATCGTCACACTTTGGTTCATAAGCCATCATGCAATGAAATTGCTTGAGTTGATGGTTTGGGAACCAAGTTTATCTCTCCGCTGATTTGTTCATGATAAGAAGGGGTGAGTTGTGTAGACAACCCTTGAGAATACCTGTGCATGCTCGCTTGTCCTCTGCTGCAACAAGATGAACTGTAGCAATGGTGGAAGGCTATCATTGGTGGCCGGCCGGCCACCACCAGTGGACGGCCGGCCCCTTGCCGGTTACCAATGAAAATTCAACAGTTTATTTTTTTTGCAGAGCAGAGCCATTCTAGAAGTGAACAAAGGTGTAAGTGTTCTATTGTGCAACAAAGGCCTTCTCGAAGCAAAACAAAGGCTTTTCTGTGGAACCGAGCACCTAAGATGAGCATTCCTCACATACCGAGCATGTTTAAGCTTAAAATTTTAGTTTAGATATATGCATTGTAATTAATTAGTGTAGCTAGCTAATTTTGTAATGTGTTGTAATTAATTAGTTAGTTAACTAGTTATTCGATTTCGTCTTGTAATCATTTTAGTTAACTAGAATAGTTAATTCATTTGTTGTAATAATTAGTTAAGTAGTTTAGCTAATTTCATTTGTTTTGTAATAATTAGCTTAGTTCATTCGGACTCTCCTTCATGAGAGGGCAATGTTGTAATAATGTGTATGTCTTCCAACCCCACGTCTTTCTCCCTTTTATTTACTAGCTTATGATGAGTAATTTAGGGACATCACATTTTGTTTAGCATACTTCATGTTTGCATCCATTTGTATTGTATACATCGAGGCTCGGTTCATCATTCTAACTTGCATTGTTAGTTAAATACTTCTTTAAATGTGTGCTTAGACCGCATGCTATCAAATCGATTCATGTGCCATATTAGTAGCCGAGCCTATCAATTGCATATCGCATGTGTTGTATTAGTCATTTTGCATAGTTAGGATCATGCATTTTTCTAACTAGTTTTTCTTTTGGCTTGGAGTATTAGGTGAGCCTTTACTCGTTTTAGCATATTGCATGTTGATGTTGCCATGTCTAGCATGCTTTCCATGAGGCTAATTTCTTAAGTGCTATAACTGCCTAAATGCTTGTGGATAAAGACTATTTGCTTGAATTGGAATAATTTGAGTAAATGTTTATATGCGATCACTTTTTCAAGTGTTACATATTCGAAACAATTTTGCAAACAAACATGAATCGAATGTTCCAATTCTTGCAAGTTAGTCTATACTTGTGTGTGTGCGCATCTTATAATAATGCTAGCCTAATAATCGAAATAAGAGCATATAATGTAAATAAGATTCATATCATGAACCGATCTTTGATCAGGCAAGCGGGGGTCCTCAATTCATGACCTTTCCCTCTCGTATCTAAGTTCCTGAGCCAAGGCGACTTTGGTAATGATGGACACGTGGCCTTTGGCACGAGTTATGGGTTTCCTAGATTTCCCAAAAACATTTAGGTGGCGACTTTGTATCTAGCAAAGCAGTCCATTTTTGATATTTTGATTCAAACTCGATTTTTCAAAAGATTTGTCGAATTGGGACTCTTTGGAGATTATCTATTTCACATTGCACTTATGGAATCAGATTTAGAACCGCAGGAGTCCGATACTGCAGGGCTTATTCGATTTCCGAAAGGGGGCGCGAAAAAGTCGAGCTACAATTTCTAGCGACTCCGCTGGGGAATTTAGAGAACTTAACTTGAATTTCATGATATGAAATTTTATCTACACTTATATGTTTCTTTACATTGCATTTGCATTGGTGTGTTTGTTACTATGTTTGCTATCTGCTATTCTCGGACGGTTTGCCAAAGGCTCGCCCAAAAAGCTTGCCAAAAGGTCGACGGTCACGGGCTTTGCCATGATAGGAACACAACCCTTGGATCAGACTATCATTGTATCGCTTGATCCTCTTTTCACTTTTGTGTTAGGTGTGAGAGGTATATTAGGTAGTCTTGCTGAGGTACCCTTCTGACTATTTGGCCTAGTTACATATCGAAAAACCATGGAGACTGTTCCAAATTAGGACAGATGCTTACCCGAATACGTGATTGCGAAACCGCTTTTGTTTGAATATTGAACCCTAGCTCCTGACGAAACTAGGACAGGGCAACCCTACCCCCTCATAGGGATGTCTTGGTTCTCACTTAACTAGTATGTGCTTTATAGTGAAATTGTGCAGGAATGTGCATATCAGTTGCAAGTTGGGTATCGTTGGGCGTAATTCAAGGTTGAGTCGATCCTACCAAATTTTGATTACATCTGTGTGTTGTTAACAGCTAAGCTGAGTGGCTATGTGGTATCTGATTAATGCTTTCTTTTTGCTTTATTTGTTTTTGCTAGGTAGTTTAACACCATAGCTTCAAAGTTCAGATATCCCCAAGTGCTTTGGACCCGTGTCAGAAGGCTTTCTAAGGCCAGAGATCTTGTTAGGGGACATCCCGTGTTTACTTCACTCCTATCGATTACTAGACGGAGGAGAGTCAGGCAAAATTCGCCGATCCAGTTTCTACAGCAGTCACTTTTCACTTCACCTACCATCTAATCAGGCTCAAGGACAGTCTTCGACATCTAGTCTAGTACGAGATCATTTACCCATTCTAATGGCACAACATTCCCTACCAACATGGAGGAACTAATCCACTAGTTGAAACCATGCAAGAGGCATCGCTGCCGAGGTCACAACACATCGCTAAGGTAATAAACAGACGAATAACAACAACCACAAGCGCAAGGGCTTCGTGATCACATGCACCTTCCACGGTATTCCAAAGACCTGTCGCAGCCAACGCCAATGTCCAAAAGAATCAAGGTAATCTGGCAGAGCTGATTCCTGCACAAGCCTCTAAAGCACGCGGTATCAAACCGAGCCTCCGCTTGAGTTTGAGGTTGACCCAATTATGCTTAAGGTCAACAAGCCGAGAAGTTATTTAAAAAGCATTGGTGTTAACTCTATTCCTATATAGAAGACAGTTATACAGATTCGCAATGGCGTTGTTGATCGATTCAAAATGTCGCACATCGATAGATTCGACGGCTCCAGAGACCCTATGGTTCATCTTCAACTGCACATTTTGCGTACCAATGGGCCCCACTCGACTGCATAAGTCTCTTTTGGCCAAACCATGTCGGGAATAGTGGCCATATGGTATGCAAAGTTAGAGGATTCGTGAAGCGTAACTAGGAGGAAATGGCCGAGGCCTTTATAGTCAATACTTGTACAACACGTAAATCGAGGTCGCAACTCGTGATCTTGGGGCAACGCACTGGGAGCTAAAGAAGGGCTTCTCAGAATTTGTGATGAGGTGGAGGGCTAAAGCTTCAATGATAACCACACGGCCTTCCGAGAAAGATCAGATAAGAATGATAGTCCGCAATCTGCATAGGAAGTTGTTGCAAAAAATGATCGTCTTACCTTTGTTCACATTCACCCAGCCCCATGAGATAGGAGTTCAGATTGAAGACCCATGAAACAAGGGCCAATTATTGATGAGAAAGAGCAGACAAAGAGGCATTTTGTGCACAGTTCCAATGCAACCACCAGTGGTAGCACAACTGCAAGGTCACCAGATGTGGGCGTTGTCACCACCACAAACTTCAGCCAACCCTGTCCGATCCTAGAGGACCTTTACCCCACTCTATATGCCCTTATCTCAAGCTATGAAGGTGTTGATCAAAAAAGGGTACCTCAAGCCATTAGAGCCTCCTCCACTACTTGATCCTCTTCTACCAAAACACAACCCAACAAAGTATTGTGCGTTTCACCAGTAGCATGGTTACGAGACCGACCAATGCTTTAGGCTGCATCATGAAATTTAAGACCTCATCAACAATAAGGTGATTGCACCACCCGTAAAGCAAATATAACTACCCACCCTCTCCCCACAATCAAGTTCCCCATCTAACCTAAACCTAATCCATACAATGACCCTTTCATTCGACCCCAGATATATTACCCCCTTCCCACCTACCTGCATCGACGTTGTTCATTCTTGAAAGCATAGATTTGTGCATGATGGGCATGTCCGCACTTCAACCTAAGCCTGTGGTGGTGACAAGCAGAGTAAGGAGACGGCCTTAGAGGAGAGTACGAGTCCATTGCTCGAGTGCTTTGAGGACTTGTTTGAGAGGGTGTACGATCCAAGTCGCTATATTGTGTCGATTGATCAAGTCAAGCTTAAGTGGTATTGCCAATCGTGTCAATGTGGTTAGAGAAGATGGTCCAAGCCAAGGTTTGGATGATTTGGTAAAACTAGAGGAGGATCTAGAAAACTCAGAGCTCTTTGATGAATAAGATCAAGGGGATGTCTAGATTGATCGTTCGACGGATGGATCAATGGACAATTTCGATGGTTGAGTGATGAACCGAACAGGGAGGAAAAAATTGAAACAAAACTGGAGGAAAAGAAATCAAGAATTGCTGTAATGGCTGGAATAGCCGATGAAAAGGGGAAACTGCCGGAGAACATCGGCGTGGAAAATTCAGCTCAGGAACTGGGCATTGTGAGTACTGTGGACACAGAACAGGAAGCTGCGCTGAAGCAGTTTGCACAAGAGAGGGTTGAAGAAAAAGCTGCAATGGCCCAACACCTTGTGGGGATGCCTGTAATGTGAAAACGATCCAATCGGAGCCGACAACCGATTGTCAATTACGAGGTATATGGTGGAGGGATGACGATCTACTTCTGGCTCACATTGATGAGGACTGGGGTGAGTGCCTTCCAGACAACACGTGGTACGCAGAAGAGATAGACCACATGACAAAAAGTAGGCGGTATTTTAAGCCACAACATTTGGACCAAGCTAAGGCCTCTAAGAAAGATAGAGAGGTTGAGAAATAAAAAGAGAAGCAATTGGAGGAAAAGGTAGTGTTGAAGCAATTAAAGAAAATCCAAGTTGACATCTCAATTTGGGGTCTTCTCATGGCCTCCCGAGTACATCGACAAGCTGTACTGTTAGCGATGGACAAAGCTAAATTGTCCATTAACACTACTCCTGAATAGCTTGTGGGATTGGTCTTCCCAGGTGGTGCCGGGCCAACCCTAACCTTTTCTAACAAAGAACTACCGTCGGAAGGCTCAGCTTATAACAAACCCCTGTACATATCTATTGAGTGCAAAGAGAAATAGGTACCGGTGGTATTAATAGACACCGGTTTGGTTATCAATGTCCGCCCCACCCACACAAATTTTATGTAATCAACCTTAGACCAAGAGACTTTGTGCCCACTCGCACAGTGATTCTGCATATGATAATACAAGTAGGGAGGTTATGAGCACAGGCAAATTAGAGTCCAAGTAGGCCCAAGCAGATGTCGAAGTTCCATGTCCTCGATGTACCACCACTTTCAACTTATCGCTAGGGAGGCCTTGGTCAGTGATCATGTGAAAGTAGTCTCCTCTACCCTCCACCAAATGTTGAAGTACCCCACGAGAAGAGAGTGGCAATTGTTTTCAAGAATTGGCCCATTCATCTCCCGCCAGAGGTAACTACACCAGTGCTAGAAATCACTCATGGTGAGGAGGATGTATTCCTCTCAGGGTTTACTCTGGCCGAGGCTCGGGTAGTGCAAACCATTTTGGCTTCTAATGAGGGCATGTACGTCAGCGCCTAGTCTGTCTATCTATCTTATGAACAAGTTACAGCATATACCAGGAATGTGACTTAGAAGAAGTGACCGGAAAGGTGTCACAGCATTGGCCGATGCGCCGCACAATCCACATGCCTTTAGATTGGGCTACATACCCACCAAAGAAGAATGGATCAGGAAAGGAGAAGAAATCAAAGCCACAGCCAGAGCTAAGCAGGCCACAAAACACTATAAGCTTATCCACAGGCCAATTCGGGGAACGCTGAATGGCCGCTTCATTCGGGAGGGTGAAGACTTCCCCTTTTGCGGCTTTCCCGAGCCCTGGATGAATCTTGGGAAGCAACACGTTCCTCGATTCAAACCTTCTTTGACCTGTAGCTGCAAAATAGTGATGCCAAGAAAAAGGCTGAACCAAGTACTAAAGCTGAGCAGAGCATGGAAAATGACTCGGACAACAGCGAACTTGGAGTAGGGGCAACACTGGCATGTCTCTTTACAGATTATGCAGCTTACTCAGTGAACTTTGGAGATAACCTTACCATCTCCATAATTGAGGACCAACCAGGTATGAACCCATCCAACAGGATGTTGGATGCATCTGAAGCACCATCTCTTATCTGGCAGCTGGAGGAGAGCTACTTGTCTAGTTCTAAGTTGGGTGATGAGCTAGAATTTGATTCCACAGTCTCCGAAGTCTTAATCGATTCCGATTCTTATGAGTCCTAATCTGTATCTCCGGGGTGATAACCCTGATGCCAAGGTTTTAACTAGGTCATCTTTTCTTTTACTTTTGAGTCGGTTGTAACCGAAGAGCTGGACTTTATGAATGAGAGCGCGCCGATTCGAGTATTTCTTTGTGCCGCTTGTTTATTGCATTGACCAAGATTTTTAGAAGTTTAATGAAAAAGAGGAAGGAATTCTCTAGTTTTGAAAAACTTGATTAATCGAGAAGATGAGAGGTTTGCAAAACCTGCCGATGAAATCATTGCTATTAACGTGGGTCGAGAAAGAACCGCCCGTCCAGATCGGGTCCACGTTGTCTTCGGAGGAACGCGAGTGCTTAGTCGCTTTATTAAAAGATTTCAAAGATATTTTTGCATGGTCCTACAAAGACATGCCTAGAATCGATCCTAAGATTGTACAGCATCGAATCCCTCTTCACCTCGAGGCCCAACCCGTCAAGCAGAAGTTACAAAGGATCCATCTGGATTAGGCGTTGAAAATCAAAGAAGAGGTCACCAAGCAGATTGAGGCAGGTTTCTTGTTAGTATCTGAGTATCTGACTTGGTTGGCCAACATTTTTCTAGTGCAAAAAAGGATGGTAGAATCTGGGTGTGTGTAGACTTCCGGGATTTGAACAGAGCCAGTCCAAAGGACGACTTTCCTCTACTGCACATTGATGAATTAGTGGACTTCACCTGGTCACGCAATGTTATCCTTCATGGAAGGATTTTTGGGTATAACCATATTCGATGGCACCCGAGGACGAGAAAAAATTACATTTACTACACCGTGGGTACTTATGCTATCAAGTTATGCCGCTTAGTTGAAGAATGCCGGCTACCTATCAAAGGGTCAGAACCACCATTCGATGATATGATCCACAAAGAGGTCGAGGTGTACGTGGACGACATGAATGTCAAGTCCAAAGAAAGAGAGGGCCACTACACCGCCTTGAAGAAATTCTTTCAATGGATTAGAGAATACAAACTGAGGTTGAATCCACAGAAATGTACTTTCAACGTAACAGTAGGGAAAATGCTAGGCTTTTTTTATCACACAGAGGGGCATCAAGGTAGATCCTTCCAAAATCAAGGCCATCCTAGAAATGCCACCACCAAGGACTGAAAAGGAGGTGCTAGGCTTTCTGGGTAAAGTGCAATTCATAAGATGATTTATTTCCAAATTAACTTTGACTTGTGAACCACTATTTGGTCTCCTAAAGAAAGGGAAGAAATTCTATTGGGATGATCGATGTCAATTCGCTTTTGAGATTAAGCAATACCTTAGAATCGCCAGGTTATCGCCAGAGTCGGAGAAACCTTGATTTTGTATCACAATGACAGACACCACAATGGGATGCATGCTTGCTCGTGAATCGAGGATAGGTGGAGAAAGCCATCTATTACTTGAGCAAGAAAATGATGGAGTACGAGACCCGCTATTAGTGTTGGAGAAAGCTTGCCTAGCCTTGGTATGGGCTACTGAAGTTGAGGCGCTACTTGTTAGCTCACTCAGAATCCTAGTTTCGAGATTAGATCTCACAAATATCTCTTCGAGAAACCAAAGACTTATGGGTAGGCTAGTAAGTTGGTTGCTTATCTTCTCTAAATTTGATCTCAAGTATGTTACCCGCAAGTCAGTCAAGAGAAGAGTTGTAGTAGAGTTCCTGGAAGATCACCTAGTAAAAGAGGATGAAGAGGTGAAATACCTGTTCCTAGAAGAAGCCATTCTGCAAGTCGAGGAAGAGACTTGATAATATACTTTGACGGAGCGCCCAATCAATACTTATGGGATAGGTGTGTTGCTAATAGCACCCGACGACTCCTATATACCTTTAGCCTTCAAACTTCGGTTCAAGGTGTCCAATAACGAAGCAGAATATGAAGCGTGTATCGCTAGTTTAGAAGCCGCCCTGGAACTAAAGGCAAAAAGGTTGGATATTATTGGGGACTCGAACTTAGTTGTTTCCCAAGCAAATGGAGACTGGAAAGTCAAAGAAGAAAATATGAAGGCTGAAAGCATTGTATCATGTTCATGGCTACCAATGCAGAATCACTAGGGCTTTTAACAAGAAAGTTAAGTCCCAAAATCTCAAAGAGGGAGATATGGTACTGAAAGACAACCGAGCTCCCATTCATGACCCTAGGGGCAAGTTCAGACCCAACTAGACTGGTCCTTACATCATCAAAACTATCTGGTCGGGTGGAGCTATTATTCCAATGGACCTGGATGGCTTGGAATTTTCACAACCGATCAACATGGACAAGTTGAAGAAATACTATCCCTGAGAGGATCGCTAGATCGAAAACCCTAAAAGGCGACCTAGGCAAAAGTTAGAGCATAGAAAAATTAGAAATAAAGAAAAACTGAGCTTGCAAGGTTGAAAACCCTAAAGGGCGACTTTGGCAAAAGTTAGAGCACAAAAGGAGAGTTAATATTTGAGTGCACCAACCTAACTACGAAGACTTGATTCCCATATTTGGGATACGTGAGGCAACTTCATCCCGAAGTTCGACCGTAATCACTTCCAACTCAACCGTCTGGCCCATGTGATTGATCAGTCATCTTTGTCTATCCATTATTTGAGAGTTCGGTTGTGATCTTTACTCTGAGAGAAGAGCCGGTTACAATGCAGAGTAGTGGTGTTCAATCAAAGGGTGGTTATAATCTTTTAATTCGGGGTTGTACATCTTGAGGATTGATTCTGAGCGTGTCAAGTGGTGATCCTTTTCGAAAACGGGTTTGGAAAGTTTTAATAAAAGTTGAATTTTTTCAAATCTTACCTTTACAACTTAGACCATTTTGGACCAAAAGAAAATTTTCAAAGGCTCACAACTTTAATTTCATTGATTTCAACATAAAAGTTCTCCAACTCTCTAATATAAATCAAAGTTACTTTTATTACATCGAAAAAACTTGAAAAGAAAGGTCAAAACAATAAACTAGGGGCATAAGTAAGTCAGGTGCTTCTGCGTCCCCTGCTCGTGGTTGTGGAAGCTTTTGAAGCCAAAGTGGGCCCGGTTTGTGCCTCATCCTCTAGCCAAGCCAAGCATAGCATTCGCCGGAAAAGGCGCAACTGAAACTAGGGGCAAGGGCCAGAAGCTCTCTCGTCCTCCAAGCAGTGAGGTACCTAGCCAAGTGTGAACCACGGATGCGAAATGAAACCAGGTACTCCGCCCCCTACTCTAGGCAGGTCTAATAATACCCGAACTGACGTCTGAATTGGAAAAGGAAGTAGAACATGCAGTGCGTGAGGCCAATCAATTGTATGCCAAGTCGAGCCATGTCAGAGCTCATCTCGGTCGATTCAAATGGGTAGCACTGTTATGTCAAGACAGACCACCGCACATCCATTCGCACCAACATCCTCGCTGGGGAAATCCACTAGTCGGTGGCGGAAGAAGTAACCTCTAGCCGAGTACTCGTGGCAAGAGTCCACTACCTTCAAATTTTATCCATAAGCTACACCGTGAAGGGATGAAAATAAGAGAGAATAAAGAATAGAGAGATGTATGTTGAAAGAAAAGTGAGAAAAGGGCTTTAAGAGAAAAATATAGCATGAGTGTTGAGTGATGTGAAACACATATGAGAAAGAATGGGAAACAATACCTGAAGAAGTAGTGGACTCCCCGCGAATCTGGTAGTCTCCCGCCAATGAAAGGCGTCTAAACCCATCAAAGTCTCAGCCAATGCCAAACCAATGCAACTCTTGCCTTCTTTCAAACCTTCGGCCCTTTCGATCAATCAATGTTGGACCGCCAAAAATAGGGGCAAGAAGGAAATGAGCAAGCATACACAAGTAGATGGCATGTTGCCAAAATCCTCGCCAGAAAAGGTCGCCTCTATCACCAATGTCGGAAAATCAATGGATCAAACTGAGAATGTTTAGCTCTCCGTTATACGCTAAAGATCGAGCCTCATGTAGAATGAGGCCACACATCCATCCCAAAGCTTGGGCGTGGCCAAAACGGGGCTGAGGTATGATTTTCTCATCGCCTCGGGATTCCATTAGTGCTTAAAATTTTTCAATTATCGGGCATATTTCTTGTCCCCCGAAGCTAATTAAAGACATGTGTAATCAGGTCCCAACAATGAGCCGTAGCATGAAGGAGCGGAAAACAAAGTGGAGTACGGCTCAATGGAAAAAGTGCATTTATGCCGAAACCCCAAAAATTTACCTTTTCCGTGTCGTCTAAAGTTGTAATCCAATCTGAGAGCTTTTTGGCGAAAAATGGCTCCATTGTGAAGAAATTGCAGCTAAAATAAAGTTCAGGAGGAGAAATCACAAAGCTGAACCTTTTGTAAAAGATAAGGCTGTGAGTGGAAACCAACTGTCAACAATCTGGCGATTCTTACATTTGATGGCCGGCAGGTCACCTCTTGTGGCCGGCGGGCGACTCTCTCTTGCTGCAGCCTTCTTTTTAAGTCTTATGTCCACCTATGTGCTGGACAATGTTGGAAGCATGCGTTTCGTTTTGATCTTTGTGCTTTTTAAAGTCTTGTTTTGAGTCCTTTGGTTTTAGCAAGTTTGTTTATTTGAATTTGAGTTGTTTTTGCTTTGTTTATCGAGTCGGCTCATTACCTGATTAAGAAATTTGTTTCAATCAAGTGCTTTATTGGCCAATTTGATCCCATGTCCATTTTCATGCAAATATGGTGCTCATGATGCAAA
Organism: Camellia lanceoleosa; assembly: GCA_025200525.1. Taxonomy (NCBI): domain Eukaryota; kingdom Viridiplantae; phylum Streptophyta; class Magnoliopsida; order Ericales; family Theaceae; genus Camellia; species Camellia lanceoleosa. The sequence continues at coordinate 22,538 of JANUSC010000490.1, forward strand.
AATGACAACACTTTTCATAAAAACTATGAGTTTTTATTCCGAGCATAGTTTTTACAAAAAACCAATACAAGTTTCAAAGAAAAATAAAACCTATCTGAAGCTATACATGAGCTAGTGCTACCAAACAAAAAGAAACTAAGCAAAAATATTATAAAAAAAAATCACTTATCGCCTTATGCCCGAGAGGCCCTCTTTGTCCTCTTCCTGAGGGAGGACGGGGCACTATCTCCATCAAGACCATTGTCGAATCTAAACCGTAACCCGAGCCGATGTCATCTCCGCTCTTTAGAGGTCACCTTGGCGCCACCTTCGCTTCGCCTCGAGCCATCATCGCCTCGATGACTCAAAATGTCGACTTATCGCCTCCTCGAGTCGCTGCCTCAAGATTATCGCCACTCAAGATGGGCTCTAGAGGATCGCCTCGCCTCAGTACCCCTATCTCGTGATTCTCTACTACTAAAGGAGGTATCATTGGTCGCACTACTATTGCTGCCGATGCAATTGGTATAGATGGGGTCTGAAGAAGACAGTTGTCAACATATTAGCTACACCGTATGTATCAGATGCAAGCATAGTGTGCAAGATAAGTGGTATGCACAATCGACATGATGGTTTGAATGCAACAGATAAGTGCAAGGCGTGAGTAAAATGTACCAATGTAGTGTATCGCTGTGGTTTAGGAAAGACTACGCTTGAAATGCCAGGTATCGTGGAAATTTGATAGAATGAAGCACAAACCAAGGAAATTACCGGATACCGCAGAGATCGAAAGCGCCTCCTTCCTCTTTACCATGCCCATCAAGGAAGCTATCACCGAGCGCGCCTCAGATACTCTATGGATGCCTACAAGTGCATTTGCATGATCGGTTCGCAATAAACATATCTAAAATGAATTGCAAGGTGCAAATAGTGAAGTATGGTTCATACCTGAGGTGAACCCCGAACTCTGACTAGCTCGTGTCCAAATTTCTGTGCTTGATTGGCATATGGTAAGTCGCCCCGGTATGCCGCCAGCGTATAAGCGTGGTGGGAAGCACTTGTCAATGGGTGCTCTACTCCGCCAAGGGAGCCCCACTAGCATGAGTCCTGGTCGCCCTAATCGCCTCTCACAAGAAGAGCCTCGCCTCACCAAGGCGAGTGCCTGTTAGAGGTGGCATGAGATGGGTCTGAATAAAGGTCGCATAGTCGCCCTCTGCCCTGAAGTAATCAGCATCCAAGCACTGAGTGACTGCATCAATGGATAAGCTGTCTGCTAGTCTCATAGACTCCGGAGGTGGCATCGAAACGATCGAATCCGGCAAGCCCACGGTCTGACGGATGAATCGCTCACTCAGGAACCAGGCCCGGCAGACTGTATAGCGATCCCGGGTTTACCCCTTGTTGTATAGTGATCCGGACGTGTGTCCGTGGATGTTGGTAGTGGATTGTTGTCCTGTTTACGTCCTTTCATATATTGTATTTGAGTTATAGGATGTGTTGGGCAGGTTTGCTTCAGGTTGGTGGTGTTTGGGAGCCAAGGGTTGCTGCCCAGAATTTTTGTCCTTCGCTCGAGCGAGGAGTTGGTCGCTCGAGCGAGAGTTGAGTTTTTGTCCGTGGGTCGAGCAGAGCGGCTTCGCTGAGCGAAGCGATCGCTCGGGCTGACCTCAACACTATGATTTCGCTCGAGCGAAGCCGTTTTCGCCGAGCGATCTGGTTCGGTCTTCGCCGAAGCGAAGTTTCGCCGAACGCGGCGCCTAGTTGCAGACCTGGCGGTCGAGCTCCTGCTCGAGCGAAGCTTTTCTTCGCCGAGCGAAGTTTCTAGGATGTTGGCTCGAGCGAGACCTTCTTGGCTCGAGCTACGGTTTTCAGGTCCGTCGCCGAGCGACCAAGTCTTCGCCGAGCGAGCTGCTTATATCACCGACAAATAATTTTAAGTTAGATTTTTATAAACTTTTGATCCAATCCTCCAGATCGAGAGCTTTCTCTAGCTTTATATTCTCTCTAAGGTTTGATCTATCTAGGATCATTTCCTTCCCATCTTGCTTTGTTAAAAGGTAGAGGTTGACGAGGGCTTCAATTTAATCAAAAAAGTCGGTGTTTGGAGCATTTTGATCTTTGGGTCTTCATCTCCTTTTGGGCTTAAACTTTGAGGTAGGGATATCCTACTCCTCTTTATGGATTCTGTCTTTAAATTTTGACATTTTGATGTGTTGGGGATAGTTGCGTAATTTTGGGAAAGTTTGGGGCTTTTATGCAGTTTTATAAAAGTTCGGGGTTTTGTTTTAAATAAACCTATATGTACGGTTGGTACATAGAAATGAGATTAATGTGGAATCATTGATGAAAATGGAACCTTAGGGGTTAAATGTTAATTATAGAAAATGCTATAATTATATTGTTTAATTAATTGGGATAATTAATTGTGGAATTGGGATGTTGATTATATATCCTTTGCGCATTTATTTTCTGTTTAGAAATATCTGCTTTGGGCTATCGGTGGAGGATAGTCTTGATTGTTGTAGACAATGCATGATGATTAGGCAAATTAAAACCAATCATTGAAATGTGTCATTAAGAATGACAGTTGAAGAATACATTAACTTTATGTATTGATTTGTGATGTGTATAATTGTTGTTTATATGCATTGTGTTGTGTTGGAGAAGATAGGGGATGTACTCCGCGGTTTAAGGGAAGATAGGGGATGTACCTCTAAACCGGATGTTGTTTGGGAGAAGATAGGGGATGGACTCCGTAGATAAAGCTCATATGCTTGTCTTGAAAATGTGATATAGCTAGTATGCATATCTGTGGAAGTAGTGAAGTTGTAAGTGGTTAATATGAGTTTTTGTCTCATATGAGTTGTGTGGCCAGGTCCTGAGCCATGAGTTATAAATTGAGAATTTAATGAAAATGGAATGTGAATTGAATATAGACATGAAAGTCTTGGAATTGAAATGTGTTATGAAGGAATGTAAAAGTGTTGACCATCTATCAACTGTTAATCTTTTAGTCATTATTCATAACTGGTTTAGTATATTTCTACTGGGCTGTGGCTCACCCTATATGGGAACATCATTTTCGTGTACAAAAGATGCCACCTCCAAGGACTTAGCTTGGGAGGCTAGTGGCGGATGGACTTTTTGACTTCTATTTACTTTTGATGTGTTGCATGTAACTACAAGCCAAGGGCTTTACGTGTATTGAGCTAGAGCTCTCTTGATTGTAACCAAGTGTTAACTTGGAAAATTGTAAGCCTTTAAGGCATCCGCTTTTATTGTTTACATGTAATACTTTTGTACGTAATGCTCAGCTTAAATAGAAGAAGGTGGACTTTTACTATGTTGATGCATGTTCGATTGTTGGATTTATTGTCATAATTTTGAGGGCGTTACAACTTGGTATCAGAGCGTACCGGGTTCGAATACTTTGGGTACGTGGGAAGTGATTAGGATCACAATGGGTTTGTCTCGCTTGATAGAGACTTAGTGTAGTGTCATATGCTATGTGTTTAATTGATAACATGTTTATGTGATTATTTGGGTATGGGATTTAATTTCTAGGATGTTGATTGGATCCTTGGGTTTCTGGGAGTCTTGTTGGAAAGGCACTTGATCAATGCCGCTTTCACAGAACTCGTAACGCCGACTATCATTATCAAGAAATGAAATTCGTAAGTGCTTATGTGTTTATGTGCTTACTTGGAGTGAATTATTGTGGTTTATGTTTTAGGACGCGCGAGTGTTTAGTTATGGCACGCTTATAAATGTGCTAACGCTCGGTTACCTTTATTAGGATGTCGACGAGGAAGAGGTGGAAGGCGTGGTAGGCCTAGGAGGCAGATATGCCTTTACCGGATGAGATTCCGGCATCAGAAGGGGTTGGTCAGCCAATGTGGCCGAGCCAAGAGGCTGCCAGCTATGGGCGCCTAGCCCGAGAGATAGCAGGGCGTTCAGGAGTCAGGGTATTCTCGAGCCGAGAATCGTGCCTCAAGTTGTTGTTGCGTATGCAGACCTTCTTTTCAAGAGGGAGTTCTTCCTGCCTAATCCGGATGAGTTTGTGGGTGATCCAAAAGAGCCGCTTAAAGTCGATGAATGGCTCGAGCATAACGAAGACGCTTGAGATGCTAGGCATCGAAGACGGCATCAAGGTGACCTTGGCATCATTCCACCGAAAGGGGATGCGGTCGCTGGTGGAAGTTCACCAAGGGTCGATTGGAGGCACTTGGAAGGCTTTTGTTGACGCCAGAGAAGTTCTTGTCTCCTACTGCTCAGAGAAGTTGAGAGGTCGGCCCGGCTCAAGCAGATGTTTATCGCTGGCGAAGTTTGAGGCCTCATTCACTAGTTTGTCGTGTTTGCACTCAATTGGTGGCGCTCGAGGAACGCCGTTGCATTGAGTTTGAGAAGAAGTTGAGGCGTGGCCTCAAGTTGAGAATTGTGGGGTCTATGTTTCGGGATTATGGGCGACTGGTTGATGCTGCAGCTCATACTGAGATTATGATGCAGGAAGAGGATGAAGGGCAGAAAGGCTCCAAGAGGAGTCAGGAGGGTCAGGGTGATAGTAGGAGACAGAGGGGTTATAACCCTCAGCAGTCTCAGGGTGGAGTTTCTAGGTCGACTTTCCCTGTACCGAGTGCAGGCTCCGGGAGGGGCAGTCAGGGAGAGTTTACTTGTTACAAGTGTGGCCACCGGTCACAAGGCTTCAGCTTGCCAGAGGCGGAGGTCGAGGGTGCATCTTCTTCACCAGCCACAGGTCGAGTTTGGGCAGGGGCAGCCCTTGTCCTCGATCGTGGGACACTGGCACTGAAGAGGTTCTCGCACGCTTGAGTGCCACTCGAGCGTCTGGTTCTAGGCAGACGCAGGATTTCAACCACCACAGGCAGCCTCGAGGGCCAATCCGAGCTTCGTCATCCCAACAAGATAGCAGCCATATGCTCCTGTGGTGAGCAGTGGACCAGGTCCCACAGTATGCTGTATGTCGTTGTCACAGATTTGGTACCAACTCCATCAAGAGTGAGAGGTACTTTTTGTTTTGCAACCTCGGTTGCTAGAGTGTTGATTGACACGGTGCATCTCATTCTTTTGTATCTCTGCATTTGCATTTGCATCCTGTTGGAACCGAGTTAGCACTTTTAGCATCTCCTATTTGTGTTGTGTCACCTATTGGGGTGAGTTAATTTTGAGGCACGGATGTAGAGGTTGTGATATAGAGGCCGATTTATCATCGACTTCCCTTTCCATTTGTAGTTATGCCCATGAAGGGCTTTGATGTTATTTTGGGTATGGACCTGTTATCGCCATACCGGTCATATTGATTGCTACCGCCAGAGGGTTACTTGTCAGCATGCTGAGCGGGAGTTTATCCATTTCTTAGGAGACCGAGTTGGTAGTGTTGTGCCACAGGGGTGCGGTCCGCGAAGGCGGAATGAGCTTAGTAGTTTACTTGCTAGTTTTGAGAATGGTGAGTGTGATGAGACCCATTGAGTTGCCAAGGGTAGTTTGTGAATACTCGATGTCTTTCCGAGGATCTTATTGATTTGCCACCCCACCGAGAGACGTAGTTCTCTATTGATTTAGTGCAAGACGGCGCCGATTTCTATGGCACCTTATCGCTTTTGCACCGCAGAGTTGATTGAGTTGAAAGTTCACTCAAGAATTGCTAGATAAGGGCTTGCTCGCCCTAGTGTATCGCCGTAGAGCACGGGCCCTCTTTGCTAAAAAAGAAAGATCAGCCTTGAGGTTGTGTATCGACTACGGAAGTTGAATCGGCTACGGTTAAGAATAAGTACCCTATGCCCGTGATAGATGATTTGTTCGACCAGCTAAAGGGTTCCGTTGTTTCTCTAAGATAGATTTGAGATCGGGTTACCACCGCTGAGAGTCGAGAGGAGGATATTCAAGACGGCATTCCGTGACGCTGTATGGCTATTATGAGTTTCGTGATGCCATTTGGGCTCACCAATGCACCGGATCTTTATGGACTTGATGAACCGGATTTTCCGGAATTCTTGGATCGCTTTGTGGTCGCTTTTGTGGACGACATTCTTATTTATTCACCCTCGAGAAAGAGCACGAGGAACACTTGAGAGTGGTGCTTGAGTTGCTTAGAGCCCATAGGTGTATGCCAAGTTTGGGAAGTGCGAGTTCGCTAAAAGAAGTCAAGTTCTTAGGCCATGTAGTTTTAGGGAAGGGGTGTCTGATACATCCAAGACCGAGGCAAGGCAAGATTGGGCACACCTAGAGTGTGTTTGAGATCCGCAGCTCGGGATTAGCTGGTACTACCGCCGGTTCGTGAAAGATTTCTCGTGTTAGCTTCACTGCTGACTAGGTTGACTCGCCAGGAGTCAAATTTGTATGGAGGAGACTTGTGAAAAGTCGCTTCAGAGTTGAAAGTTAGATTGACCACCGCTCCAGCCTTGATTATTCCAGAGAGGGTTGGGTTATGCGATCTATTGTGATGCCTCACGAGAGGGTTTGGGTTGTGTGTTGATGCAGGAGGAAAGTGGTAGCTTATGGCTCACGCCGCTTAAAAATACACGAGAAGAATTACCCTACACGACCTAGAGTTAGCGGTGTGATCTTTGCCTTGAAAATCTGGAGGCACTACCTTTATGGTGAGAGATTCGAGGTGTTCTCGATCATAAGAGTCTCAAGTATCTGCTTTCACGTAAAGACTTGAACTTGAGGCAGAGGAGGTGGATGGAGTTCATTGAGGATTACGACTTGAGTTGCATTATCACCTGTGGAAGGCCAATGTTGTGCGCGATGCTCTTAGTAGGAAATCCATTAGTGATGTAGCTTGTGTAGCCATCCGAGAGTGGGAGATGTTGGGGGCACTTGGCGAGTTTGATTTGCTTCTGGGCGAATCCGTTGAGGCTGCGGCCTTGTTTTCTGTTGTTGCGCAGCCTACACTTGTGGCTCGAGTGTTAGAGGCACAGAGAGGTGACCTTGAGGTAGAATCCCTCAGAGAGAAGATCTCCAGTGGGAAAGTTGAGAAGGGTTTGGCGGTGTATCCCGACTTGAGTGTGAGATACCGAGACCGCTTGTTTGTACCGGAGTCTTGCCGAGAGGAGGTACTCCGAGAATTTCACCATTCGCGCCTTGCAGTGCATCCGGGAGGTACTAAGATGTATCAGGATTTGAGTCGCCAGTTTTGGTGGCGGGGCATGAAGAGAGATGTGGCGCTTCGTGTCTAAGTGCCTTACTTGTCGCCAGTTAAGGTCGAGCATCGAGGCCGCGGGTTTGTTGCAACCCTTGCCTATTGCCGAGTGGAAGTGGAGCATGTCACTATGGACTTCGTTGTAGGTCTTCCGAGGACTCAACGGGTAGTGATGCTATTTGGGTGGTTGTAGATCGGTTGTGAAGTCGGCGACTTCATTCCTATGCGCGTGAGAGATTCGGTAGATCATCTTGCCGACTTGTATATCCGGACATAGTGAGATTGCACGGGTCCCAAAGGACGATTGTCTCGAGATAGAGATCCTCGTTTCTTCGCTAGGTTGTGGCAGAGTTTGCAGAGTGCTTTGGGCACTAAGTTGACCTTTAGTACGGCTTATCACCCTCAGACTGACGGGCAGTCCGAGCGTACTATTCAGATCCTTGAGGACATGCTTCGGGGTTGTGTCCTTGATTTCAGTGGGACGTGGGAAAGGCACTTGCCATTGGTGGAGTTTGCCTATAACAACAGTTATCAGTCTAGCATCGGTATGGCACCGTTTGAGGCCTTGTATGGCCGACCTTGTAGGTCTCCAGTTTGTTGGGCCGAGGTGGGTGACACACCTTTGTTGGGTCCGGAGTTGGTTAGGGAGACGACGGAGAAAGTTGAGCTTATCCGTAGGAGGCTTGTTACAGCCCAGAGTCGTCAGAAATCTTATGCTGACCGTAGGAGGAGACCGTTGGTGTTTGAGATAGGTAATCATGTCTTTCTGAAGATATCACCTAGGCGGGGATTGATGAGGTTTGGGAAGAGAGGAAAGTTATCCCCTCGGTTTATTGGTCCTTTTGAGATCCTTGAGAGTATTGGCGAGGTTGCTTACCGTTTAGCTTTGCCGCCACAGTTGTCCGGAGTTCATGACGTGTTTCATGTGAGTATGCTTCGGAAGTATGAGTCGGATCCATCACACGTGTTGGATTGGACCGATTTGGAGGTAGATGAGGATGCCTCGTATGAGGAGAGACCGGTTCGGGTCTTGGATAGGCGGGACCAAGTCCTGCGTGGCAAGACCATTCCTTTGGTGAAGGTTTTGTGGAAGCATCACGGAGTGGAGGAAGCCACTTGGGAACGTGAGTTGGAAGTCCGCGAGAAATATCCGGACTTGTTTGTTGATTTGTAGTCATGTAATGAGAACTTGTAATTTTGTTGAACTTTGAGAACATGGTATATGTTTTGATTTAAGGAAGTAGTGTAAAACTTGCCTTAATGTGAGAATTGATTATAATGTTGCATGTGTTGGCTATATTATAGAATTGGAGATGTATCATGAAATTTTGTTATGATATGATTTGTGAAACCATGTATATTGAGAATGGTTGGAAAGTGGAACAAGAAATGCATGTTATAGATGCGCTTGAAAATGTATATTGCGAAATGCCTCTTGATAAGAGATGGATGACCCAAGTAATGGGCCTAATTGTTAAATATTGTGTTATGACATTGTTTAAAATGGAGAAAAAAAGAGACTTGCTTTTCAAAAACTTGTTTTAATTTCGGGGACGAAATTCTTTAAGGGGGGGAGGTTATAGCGATCCCGGGTTTACCCCTTGTTGTATAGTGATCCGGACGTGTGTCCGTGGATGTTGGTAGTGGATTGTTGTCCTGTTTACGTCCTTTCATATATTGTATTTGAGTTATAGGATGTGTTGGGCAGGTTTGCTTCAGGTTGGTGGTGTTTGGGAGCCAAGGGTTGCTGCCCAGAATTTTTGTCCTTCGCTCGAGCGAGGAGTTGGTCGCTCGAGCGAGAGTTGAGTTTTGTGTCTGGTGGGTCGAGCCAGAGCGGCTTCGCTCGAGCGAGCGGCGATCGTCTGGCCGGACTCAACACCATGATTTCGCTCGAGCGAAGTTTCTTCGCCGAGCGATCTGGTTCGGTCTTCGCTCGAGCGAGCGGTTCGTCGCTCGAGCATGCGTCTAGTTGCAGACCAAGGCGGTCGAGCTCCTTTCGAGCGAGCTTTTCTTCGCTCGAGCGAGTTTCTAGGATGTTGGCTCGAGCGAGACCTTCTTGGCTCGAGCTACGGTTTTTCAGGTATTTCGCCGAGCGACCAAGTCTTCGCCGAGCGAGCCTGCTTATATCGATTCGACAATGACTAATTTTAAGTTAGATTTTTTATAAACTTTTGATCCAATCCTCCGGATCGAGAGCTTTCTCTAGCTTTATATTCTCTCTAAGGTTTGATCTATCTAGGATCATTTCCTTCCCATCTTGCTTTGTTAAAAAGGTAGAGGTTGACGAGGGCTTCGATTTAATCTGAAAAAGTCGGTGTTTGGAGCATTTTGATCTTTGGGTCTTCATCTCCTTTTGGGCTTAAACTTTGAGGTAGGGATATCCTACCTCTTTATGGATTCTGTCTTTAAATTTTGACATTTTGATGTGTTGGGGATAGTTATGTAATTTTGGGAAAGTTTGGGGCTTTTATGCAGTTTTAAAAGAGTTGGGTCTTTTGTTTTAAATAAACCTATATGTACGGTTGGTACATAGAAATGAGATTAATGTGGAATCATTGATGAAAATGGAACCTTAGGGGTTAAATGTTAATTATAGAAAATGCTATAATTATATTGTTTAATTAATTGGGATAATTAATTGTGGAATTGAGATGTTGATTATATATCCTTTAGCATTTATTTTACGCTTAGAAATATCGCTTTGGGCTATCGGTGGAGGATAGTCTTGATTGTTGTAGACAATGCATGATGATTAGGCAAATTAAAACCAATCATTGAAATGTGTCATTAAGAATGACAGTTGAAGAATACATTGATTTTATGTATTGATATGTGATGTGTATAATTGTTATATATATGCATTGTGTTGTGTTGGAGAAGATAGGGGATGTACTCGCGGTTTAGGGAAGATAGGGATGTACCTCTAAACCGGATGTTGTTTGGGAGAAGATAGGGATGGACTCAGAGATAAAGCTCATATGCTTGTCTTGAAAATGTGATATAGCTAGTATGCATATCTGTGGAAGTAGTGAAGTTGTAAGTGGTTAATATGAGTTTTTGTCTCATATGAGTTGTGTGGCCAGGTCCTGAGCCATGAGTTATAAATTGAGAATTTAATGAAAATGGAATGTGAATTGAATATAGACATGAAAGTCTTGGAATTGAAATGTGTTATGAAGGAATGTAAAAGTGTTGACCATCTATCAACTGTTAATCTTTTAGTCATTATTCATAACTGGTTTAGTATATTTCTACTGGGCTGTGGCTCACCCTATATGGGAACATCATTTTCAGGTACAGGCAGCATGCCACCTCCAAGGACTTAGCTTGGGAGGCTAGTGGCGGATGGACTTTTTGACTTCTATTTACTTTTGATGTGTTGCATGTAACTACAAGCCAAGGGCTTTACGGTATTGAGCTAGAGCTCTCTTGATTGTAACCAAGTGTTAACTTGGAAAATTGTAAGCCTTTAAGGCATCCGCTTATTGTTTACATGTAATACTTTTATGCGTACGATTCAGTTAAATAGAAGAAGGTGGACTTTTACTATGTTGATGCATGTTCGATTGTTGGATTTATTGTCATAATTTTGAGGGCGTTACAGACTGGGCCCTCAAGAAGGATCTGGAAACGAGAAATGGCCCAGGCCCTTACGTACTGGTCCCTCATTCCAGCCGATACTTGGTCATTCTGTTATCTTTGGCCTCGTATTCGCCAAATACTTGGTTGATAACAAGCTTAAAGTCGTTGAACACCCATAGCTCGGTTGCCTTCATTTGTAGAGCACTTTTTAGGTCGGCAAGGAGAGCTTCATACTCTGCTTCATTGTTTAATACTGGGAACCCCAACCTGATGGCATGCTCAATAGTCAGTCCATCTGACGAAATTAACGCTACCCCTAGCCCTGTGCCATGCTTGTTTGAAGCCCCATCAACAAAGAGTTTCCATATCTCGCCAATGAACAACATCTAAAAGTCAAATGGATTTTGTGAGTTTTTTAACAATGAAGTTTGGGCGGTCTCCGTGTGCGGCGTATCTTCTTGCATTTCTATGTCTTTGCTCAGCAGTTCGGCCATTCTTTCAACGGTCTGCCCACTATTGTCTTGTCTTTCTATTGCGTGTACCCCACCTCCTTCTAGTTGGATCGAGACTGTTGGTTGTGCTAAGTCCGCACTAGCCACTTTATCTTGCTCAATCTCGCGTGCTAAATCTATTAGGCAGACTGGGTGAGTGGGGGGACAAATTCCGCCACAAAGTCTACTACGGCCTGTGCCTTGATTGCTGTTCTTGGTTGGAACTTGATATCATATTGCCCTAACTCTACTGTCCATTTCAAAATTCTTCCTGAAAAGTCCGCCTTCTCAAGCAACTAAAAAACAAAAAAGTCACTTTTTTAGTTGCTTCCAAACACACACTTACTATAACCAGCGTCAGCTATTGTTGTCCATTCCCCTGTGAGTTTGTTAGGTGATTTATCAAATTTTATTTTTTAGGCATATGGTGTTGTGCTTGTAAAAATTCAATATCACATTATCATTGAAACGTGGTATTATTAATCAGTAATAAACTTACATATGGGAGAGGGACAAAGGAGAATCGTCCTCCCTACGATTTCAAAAAAAAAAAACCCATTATTATATTACCTCTTATTTTTGTTTTTACGTAATGTTGTCATTTTGTTTTAAATATCTTACATTCCAATATCGGATCTAGAGAGGGACAAAAGAGGGCGATTGCCCCCCTATGATTTCAAAAAATCCCTTTATTATATTAGTAGTAGTTTATAATTGTCTCCAAATTATACAGATTCTCTCGTTCCCTTTTTTTAAAAAAAAAATAAATAAATAAATAAGTTGTTTCACCTTTTGAGGTTTTGAAAAAAGTTAAACGGTCACTCCTCTAAATCTAGGTGTCGAATAAAATTAAAAACTTTGAACAAATTATAACAAAATAATTTGATTTCTCATAGCCAGTGTCAATTACAAGCATTAGTCTGCAGGAAGAGAATAAAGTGGAGTACGATCTAATAAGTTAATTGGTCACATTTATTGAGAAAATATTGTTCAAAAATTTAATATTGATTTTATTGTAGATGCCTTTAATAACATGTAATATCGTCGAGCACAATTGAAAAATTACTCACTTTAGTAGATAGGTTATCCTATAGTTGCTATATTTCGTAACTTAACGTGAATACCCAAAAAAAAAAAAAAAGACTTATTTATATTTGTTTTATTTCATGTAATTTTTACTTTTTTATGTTGGTAGAAATTTATGTTATAGTCCATATTTTAAAAATAAAAGAAAATATATTTGTTAGTATATATATTCACCCCCAACGTCAAAATCCAAGGTCTATCCTTGTTACATTCTAGAAGACAACATAGAGTCGTCTTAATTATAAATTGCTTAAGAGCATCCGTATTAGCCTCAGCAAATTTTGAGTCAAATTTTAATTGAAAAAGCCATTTTCATATTTTAGCTAGTCACCCACTGCATCAAACTCTCTATTTTAACTCAATCCTATTAAAATATTTGTTATTCTTTTTTTTTATAATTAAATTGGTGACCTATCAACCAAACAATTCCTACGTTTTACAAAAGATAAAACTGGAGAAAATGTATAAAAAAAAAAAAATTTCCATTGACCGGTTGATCAGTCGGTTGACCGGATAGACGTCCAGCCGGATTTCCAGGCGGACGTCCAATTACACCCAAATCGCGTGTTGTAGCGATGAACAGTTCCTCGCTTGTTCAGACGAGTTACTCTAGCAAATTTAACAAAAAGTTAATTTAACAAAAATTTGCTGAGACTGATGGAGGAAGAATTAGATGATTTGTTATTTATATTTTAACTTTTCGTTATTTCATAGATACTGATGCTGATGCTCTAAGAGTGAGATAGACATATTATAATTTGGCACTTAAAAGAGACAGCCACAATAGAAAAATTAGATTCTTACTAAAACTTTAAGAATAATGTGATAGTGATTTTTTTTCTAAATAAAATTTATTTTTATGATTGTTTCAAAATGAAAGGAGTATATTAAACCATATTATCATTTACAAAAGCCTACATAAATTTTCAAATAAAAATAATGTTCATATAGACATTTGAAACAATTTTTTAGATAAGGATGACATGACATTGATTTTTTTTTTTTAAATATAAGTTACTTGATGGGTCTTACTTTAAAATAATAAAATCAAAATTTATCATATTATTTTGTATTAATTTTATGTACACTTTTATTCGTATCAAATTTTTTATTTATATATCACCTTTCATTTTTTAAATTGAAAAAATTACCAGTAAGTCCCAATTTGCTTAAAAATTACCATTGAGTCCTGTCAAGGTTCGTTATAAACAACTAAATCTTATTTTTTATAAAATATTTTCAAAAATTTCAATTCTTCATAATTGTGAATTATATCCCAATTTTGCCCTCCTCATTTAATATGAACAACAATTTCTTAAATAATATTAATTTACTTAAATTTATAATTTTTAATTGTACAAATTATAAATATTACATTTAAAAATCATAAATAACAATTGGATCAAAAAAACTACAGAATTTCATCATTTTTCTCCGCTTCAAACTATGAATCTTTTTTAATGGTAAACAATCTAAAAATGTAAAATTTTATTAAAATTCCATCAATAGAGATATGGAAAATAATACTGGGGTGAATTCATATATTTCTTAATACATGAGATAATTAATTAATCTTGTATTTATACTTTTGTTTAAGATGTTTTTTTTTAAAAAAAAAATCAACAATTAAAATTATTGTTATTACTAAAATTTAAATAAATTAAAATTGTTTATGAAATTTTTTATGGGCTCTTTAGTTTAAGGTCCCTAGTTTAAATATTTTATTAGTTTAATATAGTTACTAGTTTAAGGATAATAAATTTTTTATGGACAATATTACCCTTAATATAATTTTATTACCTCCACCACCTAGACAACTGACAACTATCACCAGCCACCGACACCCACCTCCGGCCACCGGTGACCATCGGTGACCAGTGATCACTTCCAGTCACCGGCAACAATTTTTCGACGATCACTTCCGGTCACCAACAACAATTTTTCGGCGATCATTTCGGCAAATCTCTGGCGATATAAAATTTTATTGACTTAATACAATGAAATTTCACTTTGTCGGAATTTCACTTTGCTGGAGACATTTCCAATGACTCTCCGGCAAACTAAAATATCACTGGCTAGGAGAGAGAGAGAGAGAGAGAGAGAGAGAGAGAGAGAGAGAGAGAGTTCTGATGATTAACTAATTGATATCCATTTAATTGAATAATTAATTAATGGAGTTAAATCAAAAAAATTCTCAGACTCAGAGAAATTTTATTGACTTTGAGTCTGCGTGGTGGAAATGTGGAAGAGGAGGCACTGGCTAAGAGGGAGAGAGAGTTCTGATGATTTGTTACTTGATACCCAATTTAATTGATTAATTAATTTCACTGTCTCAGTAAAATTTCACTGAGTGATTGCCTCAGTAAAATTAAACCAAATCAGTGGAGAAAGACAAATGAGAAGGCATTGGCTAGGAAAGGAGAGTTCGATGATTTATTACTTGATACACAATTTATTTTATTAATTAATTACATTATCTCAGTAAAATTTCACTAAGTGTCTCAATAAAATTTTACTGAGTGCTTTTGTCACTTAGTAAAATTTTCCGAGTGATTTTTCCTTAATAAAATTAAAGCAAATCGAGAGAAAGAGAGAGAAAGACAAGCTAAGGAGAGAGCGAGAGAGAGAGAGTTCGATGATTTATTACTTGATACCCAATTTAATTTATTAATTAATTTCCTTTGTCTCAGTAAAATTTCATTGAAATTTCATTGAGTGTACCAAACAAACAAACAAACAGTATAAATACATACATATATATACACATATGACTTCACCAATTTTACTCAGTTAGACTTCACTGAGTTTTAAATAAATGGAGAGAGAGAGAGAGAGAGAGAGAAATTCCATAATGTTCCTTGTATGTCTTACAGTCAATCAGCAAAATTTTACTGAGTGAGTTAGTAAAATTTCTCTGAGATACACATCTGCGTTGACCTTGACATCTTCACCAAACTTACATACCAGCAAAGGGCTTTCTTCAAACTCACGTATATGTTGACCTTGACATCTGTGTTGAACATTTTTTTCAAAGGTTTTTCAAACCCACATACCAGTAAAACCATCACTGGGAACTTACCAGAGCAAAACCATTGGCGGTTACTTTTTCTTTATTGAGCTAGGGCTTGATAGGGTAGCCACCGGAACGCCATACCGCTTCGACAGAAAGTCATACCTCCGGTCAGACATGACGCAGAAAGGGAGGCTTCAATCGACCATACATTGTCGGTAGTAACCTTCTTCGCTTGGATTTGAACAAACAGAGATCTCTCCGGCAACGATCTCTGCCACAGCGAACTTGGCGATGATGACGGGCGACGGCAAACTGCCTCCTCTAATCCAAGACTCACACGTATAAACCGAAGGATTTCATGATAATAATGCCGATGAGGAAGCTCCGGTCTTCATCTGATCTTCATTTAATCCAACACCACCGTCGATCTCTCTCTCTCTCTCTCTCTCTCTGTTCGCTTCCTAAAAATCTGTGTCTCTCTCTAGAAAAAATGATAAAGACCAGTAGGGAATGGACGGCGACACCAGAGAGTTGTTGTAGCAAAGGTCTGCTTGGATCTGAGCGAACGGCGATGATCTTTTCGACGACAGACTTCGCGATAAAGTAGCTGCAGTTCAGGAAGCCAGAGAGAAGAGCTATGATATTATGGCCATTGGCGATAGAGAAGATGAGGAGAGAGACGATGACGGCCACAAATCTGCCAAAAATGAGGATCTGCCAGATATGAGTAACGAGAGAGAGAGAGAGAGAGAGAGAGAGAGGAAAGAGAGACGAGAGACAGAGAGATAGAGACAAGAAACAGATAGGAGAAAGACTAACTGAGATAAAAGAGAGGAGGGTATTTTGGTCTATTTATATTAAAATTTGTCCTTATTATTTTATAATTTGAAATTCCAGGGACTTTAACTAGGAAGAAAATTATTTATGTCCTTAAACTCTTACACAAACTTGTAGAGGGACTTTTCCCAAATTTTTCCATTTTTTATTCATGTTTTTAGGGTAAGGATAAAATGGAAATAAAATATTCTATTACTAATAAATGGAAATAAAATTAATTAGTAATTTTTTCTTTTGAAATTGATATTATTGGATTTTCTTTTTTATGATCTTGATTAGATTTTAACATAGTTATAGTTAAACAGTTAAAAGCTTTATTTTTTTGGAGAATAGTCTTATGAAAAATGATTCGCATACGAAATGATTATATTAAAAACACATTCAAAATAATATGTTAATGGTATATTTGAAATTATGATGATACTTGTTGGAGTTTTGATTGTAAATGAAAGAATCACAAGATGTGAAATTGTTTTTATAGAAATTTTGTACAAAAAATTTGTTTGTATATATCATTACTCTAATCTTATAGCAAGAACCAAAATTAATTTATTTTTGAAATAATAATATTAAAATACTAACAAACATATCAACTAAACACGATCTTAAGTAGACCCCATATGAAGTGATTAAATCCAAGTGCATGTATTCCGTCTCAATTATCGGTTAATGTTTATAGCACATTGTTATTTCGAGTCCAAATATATCGCAATAGGAAAAGGAGTGGCTGTTGTGTGGGAGGAATAACAATCATTGTTGTGAGGCCATGTGGGCCAATTTTGATAATTCGAATCGTTCAATTTTTAGGATACATTTAGGCCAAGTTTGGCAAGTTGAAAAAAAGTCAAAAAACCAAAAAGTTACTCAAAAAGTTATTACTATTCACCAAAAGTCAAAAAGAACAGCTGCACAACTCCCAATCCTAATTTTTCCCTATACACTAATTTATACAATTTTTTAATACATATTTTTCTATAAAAAGTTAAAAAGTTAACCCAAACAACCATCTTTTTTTCCTCAACTCTTTAGTTCAAAAAGTCAAAAAGTATATTTATTTAGGACATCCCAAACAACCCCTTAGTAGAATACGCTTGTACAAAAAAAAAAAATCAAGTTGATCGGATATCGATAGTCCTTTCATCGAATCACATTTTTGTATCTAAAAAAATAAATAATAAATGTGAATTTAAGTGTAAAATTGAAGCGGAGAAGGTCGCATAATAGTGGTTGTTATGCCTTCTCAAAAATATCTCCATTATGTGTAAATATTACAGTTTTAGGAGCCCAAATGCATAAATAATTATTCTAATCTCCAAAATATTAACAAAATAATTAAACTTAATATTTTAACATAAAAGAAATTATCTACTAGGCGTATCTCTCAAATCTCAAATTGAAATGGAAGACTAAACCGATAAACTAATTCGCGTAAAAAATTAAACAATATAATTATGCATAAAGAAAATTATCTAGACCTTCATTATATTAAATTAAAATTGGAATTGGCTCGATCCTTATAATTGAAAACGCCAATCAAATGTACCGATTGCTACAACTCAACCCATTCATAGCAACAAAAATCTAAATGGTATCTCATTGCTTTGACTATATATATATATATATATAACTAGAAGTATTTGAAGCCCAGAAGGCCCACCTGTAATGTATCATTCACAGAAATAATGGGCCTGCGGAAAAAGTGTAAGCACCCAAAAACTTGTCCCTTCCACCCTATTGGGCCTACCAAGCAAGCTGCCAGTTCATTGACCAAAAATAAAATAAATTAAAATTAAAATTAGAATTCACTCTGAGAATCACGTTGAACATAATCGTGAATATATATACAAACAAGACTTCAATTCTCTCTACAAACACCTTTCACTTACGCACTTGGAAGAGCTCTCTGCGTCGTCACCATAATCCGTCTCGGTAATGCCCTCTTACTCCACATTTTTCATCATCAACTTTTGTTTCCGATAAATGAATCAAGGTTCTCATCTCTGTTATGTTGCATTTTTAGTTTTTGCCTAGGTTTCAAGATTTGCATTTACTTTTTCGTGATTCGTCAATATCTCTCGTTCTTTCCAATTTCAGAGCGATTGATTTTCTGTTTTTGTGTGTGCTATATATATGTATATATATGTATATTTGTTTAATATCTCTCATTCTTCCCAATTTTCAAGCGATTGATTTTGTGTTTCTGTTTTCGTGTGATTGATGTTGTTTCTGTGCTTGTCTGTGGATATATATATATACATACATATATATATCGACGAATGGTGATTGGTATAATGTCTCTCGTTCTTTTCAATTTTGAGCGATTGATTTTGAGTTTCTGTTTCTATTTTTGAGTGATTGATTTTGTGTCCGTGCTTTTCTATGAATATAGATATATATAGCTCTCTCTCTATATCGACAAACATGGTCATTCGATTATATATCTACCTATCCACGTTCTTGCAATTTTTTACATCATTGATTTTGTTTTATTTTTACGTAAATGTTGCGAACAATTGATGCGGTTAGGTTTTAGTAATGAATGCGGTCGATCTGTGATTAGCTTTTTCAAATTTTTATTTTATGAAAAAGATAGGGTCGTGGAAAAGAAGAGAGAGGCAAGGAAACAAAAAAGCATGATCATTATTTGTAGATCAATAATTATGTGATATGGATGATCAAACCATATCTAACTGTGGACATATTCAAAAAAAAAAAGAGATACAGACTCGACAAAATATATATATATATATTATATTTTTATTTGTTAGTGGATTAATATTACATTTATAAACAATCAAAATTAACAAAAACTAAGAATAAATTGTTTTTTTAAAAAAAAAAAAAAGGAATGACCACTCTTAAGTTAACTCTTGTCATCTATGAAACACGGACACTTCTAAGGTGGCATGTCCGCGTTGGACACTGACACTTTTCAAACACTTCCCGACACGTGTCAGACACTCGTTCAAATATGTCTTATTATTTTTTAATTTTTTTTTTTTTTAGAATTGGGCACTCTTCAGACACTTGGGGGATACACACGTCCATGAGTTACATACAGAAAATTATCTAGGGTACAAAGATAAAACAAAAATAATGTACATCTACAAAAATAAGTATTAAGTTGCATTTTTTATTGTGTTTCAATATCATATATATATATATATATATATGACATATAATAAATACATAAAACTATATATTTTGTGTGTTCTCCACGTGTTATGTCATGCGTTTTTTGAAAATTGTCGTGTTAGCGTGTCTGTGTCCATGCTTCTTAGCTTGTCGTTTATTTAGTTATTTTTTATCGATAATCTATTAATTAAAAAACTAGTTGGTGTGTCTCTTAAAAAAACTAATTAATGTGTCCTTGTTGTGTTCTCGTGTTCTACGGCACATGTTTTAGAGTGTCAGGGCTTCATAGAAACATTCATTGGAGGGTCATCCGGATCGGAACTAGGTCCGGTCACCGGTTCAACCGGCCGGTCCAGTCTGGTTTTTAAAACCTTGGAACCATATTAATGGACTTGGGTTGCCCTCGAAATTTATTTTAGTCAATTTATCTTCTCTTAGGCACCTTTTTTCTTGGACTTATTTATACTAATTTTAAATATATATTACATGTTTTGTAAATATAAAATTGCAAAAACTGTAAAGCTTATGCTTCAAGACCTTGAGGTTCATGATTTGCCTCACCAAGGTTTGAATCTAGAATGCCTTGCCTAAGGCTTTCTTGTTTTAATCATTGATCCTTAATAAGGATTCTTAATTTTATGTTGGGTCACAAAAGAGGCAAAGCCAGTCACCCTGCTCCCCTTCTCCATAAGTTTTCATATTTTGTTTCTCTCGCTCTCTAAAAATTTGTATCATTCGGGCTAAACATGTATTAAATGTTACTTTGGTGACTCAAATACCAAAGAGTGCCCTAATAAACTTAATATCAAATATATGCATTTCAAGCTGTGGGCTTTTACGGGTGATGTTGAGCTGTGCTTGTATTTTGCCTGTCCTTTCTTTTGTAATTCTTCTTAATTGACTTATTATGATATATTGCATTGCTCTTCGAACACTCATTTTATCACCCCTCCCCCCCTTCCCTATCATCAGTTGGATAATTTGTGAATTATCATGAACAAAGTAAATTTTGTTTTTGACTATTTTGTAGACATGAATGTGTGTTACCTTACTTGTTTTCTTTCTTTCAAATATTTTCCTCTTTTCTGATTGCTTTTCCTTTCTAGTTGTTAGATTTTTCTTGTGTTTCTGAAGATTGCATCTGAAGATGGATAGGGTACGTATACTCATTTTGTTCTAGTTGTTTGACATTCTATGAATTTCTGTTGGACTTATTCTTGAGTTGGTTGTTGAACTTGGCAGTATGACCTTTTTGACGAATCTCTGCCGGGAAGTCAAGCCATTGTTTTGATGGCCATTGACAGTTGACCAACAAAAAAATGGCATTGAAGAAGATCTTTTTGCACGATGATGAGATACCTCATGATTGCTATCCGTGAAGCTTCATTCTTTGTTTGATTTACATCACCAAAATATCGTGAGGTAAGCATGACATTTTTTTAACACTCCATGACATAACCCCTTAATAGTAATCATATTAGTATGCACTGCTTAACAACCTTTGCTGTTTTGGGTGATAGGTTGGAGCGTGTTTTCGTCGAAAAGGGGTTTTTGTATATGGTTTTGGAGCACGTTGCTATGGATTTGAGGGTGCACATGTCTTGGCATGATG
This sequence comes from Camellia lanceoleosa, assembly GCA_025200525.1. Taxonomy (NCBI): domain Eukaryota; kingdom Viridiplantae; phylum Streptophyta; class Magnoliopsida; order Ericales; family Theaceae; genus Camellia; species Camellia lanceoleosa. The sequence continues at coordinate 43,429 of JANUSC010000490.1, forward strand.
AAAAATATCCAATTTGTTATCAAAGTGAGAAAGATGCTATTTTTTATAAATTTGTGGTCTTCTTGACATATTTCTATAATGTTCACTTATATGATTCTTTGTGAAAAATTATCGTGCAATCTGAGGAAAAATTGTGTAAAAAATGAGGCCACGTTTCTCATGTCAAAATGATCTTTTGCAATCTTGGGGAAAATTATCCTTATAAAGGTTGCATTTGAATAAGTTTTAAGATTTTTCCACTTATGCATTCTAATTTGTAAAATTCTCAACATTTTGTCCTAGTATTTGGTTATTTGAAAATTGAGTAAATGAAAAAGCAATTATCTTGTTGAAAGTTTAGTTCATCGATTTATAGAGTTCTGCTGCAATACCATGTCCTAAGTGATTTATATTCTTGTCGCTCTTTTTATTTTTATTTCCTTAACATGCATGCAACCACTAAATTGTAACTTTTGTTATGCGAGAAATTTAAGGCAATTCTTTGTGGCATAGCTTCGCCACTCCAACGGAGTTCTGCACCGCTCTAAAGCCGATAATCTCCTAATTGATACATGTTCAAATCTGTGAAGATTGCGGATTTTGGGACGTGCTAGAGATTTGTTTCCCGACTGATGCTTACTCCTAAGGTATAAATTTCTACTCAAATTGTATTTAAGTCTTTGTTTACATGGGCAAAGTACACCTCTTCCATGAATAAAGCTGTTGCAAGTTGTATCATAATTACGATTTTTCTCCTTCTAGTGGCAACCCTTAATTACGAGCACGAGAAATTTTAATGAGTTCGAGTATTACTCTGCTTTGTTGATATGTGGTCATGGGATGTATATATTTCTTTGAGATGGTAATGAAGGAGCCTTTGTTCAATGGCACATGCGAAATTGATGTTCTGCGAGAAATTTTCGTGTTTATAACTTCCATTAATGTGATTTTGTAGCTTAAAATTACCTTTTAGATTCGCTTTGTGTGTATTGTTTGGGACTGATTTGTTTTTTACGTGTTTTGGTAATTAAGTTTGTTGGGCACTCCCAATGTGGGTAGGTGGCCTGGAGTAACTTCCCTACCTGGTTTTCCTCATGACATGATCCAGTCACCTCCTATGGTAAATTATTTTTAGGATTTGGTTGAATTAATTTTATATCGATGTATTCATACACTGGACATTTTATGAAACATGTTGCTTCCTCTGCGGGATCTTGGTCTTTGTTTTGAAAGACCTTGAACTCTTTGGACTTGATCTACTTTCGGTACGTTGGAGAATCGAGTTTATTAGTTTATACAAGAGAATGGACAAGGAATTTAATTGAATTAGTTTTTAAAAATTAATTAAATTAAAAGTAATAAATGGATACAAATATTCTATTTGATATTTATGGTTTCATAATGCAATTAAATTTTAGTGTGTTTTAGGACTTCTATCCTTGGACCCAGAGAGGAGGACTACAGCAGAAGCTGCCCTAGGGCATGAGTACTTGAGGACAACAACGGTTGATTTGGTGGATGCTTTTGGCGCACTCAACTTTGCACTTGGATAGAACTCTTTTGGATGAAACTCTTTGGATTGTTGGATGAAACTTCGTTTGGATTAGCTAATGGACAGTATACTCGGGCTTTTTGCAAGTGAATGCGACATGTAGTGGTGCTTTCTAGACCATTTTGTTTCTTATGATGGATTGCGCATTAGTGTTATTAGCATTAGTAATGTTAGTAACAATTGTGGTGGTTGCAATTAGTTTTCTCTATTTTGAAGATAGCATGCTTCATTTTGTTAAATAAATGTATCAAAGCAAGGAGAATTACATGTCATGTTTGGAGCTACAACACATATTTCTTTGACTATATACATTACTACTTTACTAGTTTTGGATGATGTCAGTGTATTTCTGTTAACATTGGAGTCTTGGGTTATTTTTTCTTGATGCTTGGAATTTAATCATGCAAAGTGGTACATTGGCAAAAATGAGAAGAAAAAAAAAGTTGAAGGCAAGAGCAAACAATTTAGGTGGACAAAATCAATGGATGGAGTGAATGTTGTTCGAAGTTCTTGCAGATGAGGTGAAAAATGAAAAAAAAAGACCTAATTACACTTTTAGGATGAATTCATTCACTTGAGTGTCAAATATCATATTAGAGAAATATGAAGTGCAATACTCAGCAGATTACGTCCAATATCATCTTAGAACAGTAAAAGTACATGAATTGTTATAGATCAATTTTGAGGTAGAAGTGGATTTGGATGGGATAACAATATGATGGTGGTAACAACGAGCCCAACAACCCACTTAGAAGAAACCACGTCCATCTCACATGAAAACTTACACGTCCATCTCATATGATGTATCTTAACAAGAAAATTAAGATGTACGGTGAGATGGCTATGGTGGTTGGCAAGGATCAAGCAAAGAGGGAATTTTGCAAAATCAATTGTTCATATAGATTTGGACTCTAGACTGGAGTATGAAAGAGTACATTTGAATGATGACATTAAAGACATATATCAAAATACAAATACAAATAGGTTAAAAATAATTATGAATCCTCAATTGTTACTTCATCCCAGTCAAGACAACATCACAAGTGAAGTTGTGACACTAATGATGAGTCAAATATCACAACAATTTTAGAAAAACTTTAGACAAGTAGTGAATGCAACTAGTAGGCATGATGAAATAACGAAGATAGAAAGTTTTGATGAGGTTTTTCTTTGCTTAGCTTTCCATTAGGAAAACATGAAATGCTAGGTAAGGCATTATGGCCAAGAACAATAACTTTTGAAATATTTGGTTTGAAATTTTTGAGAAAAAATGTAACGCCCTCAAAACGATGACAATAAACCCATCAATCGAACATGCATCAACATAATAAAAGTCCACCTTCTTCTATTTAACTGAACTGTTCTGTACAAAAGTATTACATGTAAACAATAAAAGCGGGTGCCTTAAAGGCTTACAACTTTCCAAGTTAACACTTGGTTACAATCAAGAGAGCTCTAGCTCAATACACGTAAAGCCCTTGGCTTGAAGTTACATGTAACACATCAAAAGTAAATAGAAGTCAAAAAGTCCATCTGCCACTAGCCTCCCAAGCTAAGTCCTTGGAGGTGGCATCTTTGCTATGCACGAAAATGATGTTCCCATATAGGGTGAGCCACAAAGAGAAATATACTAAACGATTATGAATAATGACTAAAAGATTAACAGTTGATAGATGGTCAACACTTTTACATTCTTTCATAACACATTACAATTCCAAGACCTTCAAGTCTATATTCAATTCACTCTCCATTTTCATTAAATTCTCGTTTATAACTCATGGCTCGAACACAGCCACACAACTCATATGAAACAACAGCTCATATTAACCACTTACAACTTCATTACTTCCACAGATATGCATACTAGCTATATCACATTCCCAAGACAAGCATATGAGCTTTATCTACGGAGTCCATCCCCTATCTTCTCCCAAACAACGTCCGGTTTAGAGGTACATCCCCTATCTTCCCCTAAACCGCGGAGTACATCCCCTATCTTCTCCAACACAACACAATGCATATAAATAACAATTATACACATCACAAATCAATACATAAAGTTAATGTATTCTTCAACGGTCATTCTTAATGACACATTTCAATGATTGGTTTTAATTTACCTAATCATCATGCATTGTCTACAACAATCAAGACTATCCTCCACCGATAGCCCAAAGCAGATATTTCTAAACAGAAAATAAATGCACAATGGATATATAATCAACATCTCAATTCCACAATTAATTATCCCAATTAATTAAACAATATAATTATAGCATTTTCTATAATTAACATTCAACCCCTAAGGTTCCATTTTCATCAATGATTCCACATTAATCTCATTTCTATGTACCAACCGTACATATAGGTTTATTTAAAACAAAACCCCAAACTTTTATAAAATTGCATAAAAGCCCCAAACTTTCCCAAAATTACATAACTATCCCCAACACATCAAAATGTCAAAATTTAAAACAGAATCCATAAAGAGGAGTAGGATATCCCTACCTCAAAGTTTAAGCCCAAAGGAGATGAAGACCCAAAGATCAAAATGCTCCAAACACAGACTTTTTCAGATTAGATCGAAGCCCAAGTCACCCTCTATCCTTTTAACAAAGCACTTAGGGTAGATTCACACTCTAGGGAGATGATTTCTTAGAGAAGGCAAGTCTAGAGAGAGGCTCTCAAATTTAGGGTTTGAAGATATAAAACTTTTGAAAAAGTGAAGTTTGGATCGCTTTGCGAATCGATATAAATAGGCTCGCTCGGCGAAGACTTGGTCGCCGGCGACCGCATTACGAAACCGTAGCTCGAGCCAAGAAGGTCTCGCTCGAGCCAACATCCTAGAAGCTTCGCTCGGCGAAAAGCTCGCTCGAGCAGGAGCTCGACCGCCTTCAGTCTGCAACTAGGCCTGCGCTCGGCGGCGAACCGCCGCTCGGCGAAGATCGAACAGATCGCTCGGCGAAGAACGGCTCGCTCGAGCGAAATCATGGTGTTGAGTCAGCCAGACGCGATCGTTCGCTCAGCGAAAGCCGCTCTGCTCGACCCACGGATACAAAACTCAACTCTCGCTCGGCGACCAACTCCTCGCTCGGCGAAGGCGAAAATTCAGGCGAGAACCCTTGGCTCCCAAACACAACCAACCTGAAACAAACCTGCCCAACACATCCTATAACTCAAATACAATATAAGAAAGGACGTAAACAGGACAACAATCCACTACCAACATCCACGGACACATGTCCGGATCACTATACAACAAGGGGTAAACCCGGGATCGCTATAAAAAATGAGCTATATCAACTTAAGGGGGGTATGGAGTGAATACTTTGCTTTAGCTGTATCCATTTAGATTGGAGTATTTGTAGGATGTTGAGGCTTGGTGGTTCTTATTGCTTCTAGTATGTTTTGTTGGAGTAATTTAAATTTCATTTTATAACTTCATCACTTATCACTGAAATATTATTACTCTAAAATCAACGAAATGTTATTTTCAAAATTCATGAAAATTATGTGTAAAATATTTTATGCCAAAACAAATAGAGCCTTAATGAAAAAAATTATTGTTTGGCCATTTTATTTTTAAAAAATACCAAAAAATTATTCTCAACAAATTTTTTTGCACAAATATGAAAACAATAAACTTGTTCGGTTATGATTTTCGAAAAATAATTTTCAAAAATTCTACTTTTTTATTTTTCTTATTTGAATGTTATCAATTAATTTTTTTAATATTTTAAGTAATTATTTTTAATTTTTAGACACACCTAATATTAATACACTTAAAAAGTATAATATTTATAAAAAAAATTTAAAAAATGCACTAAATACCAAAAAAATACAAAAATTCAATACATTTTTTTATGTTTATGTGTATTTATTAATTTTTTAAAATATTTTTTTACAAATATTTTACTATTTAGATATATCTAACTAAGATGCATCTAAAAAAAAAAATTGCTTAAAATTTAAAAAATATACACTAAAAACAAAAAAACACGAAAAATAAAAAACTCAATTTTTAAAAAACTGAAACAAAACACATTAAATGAATTTTATTTTATTTTTTTATTTTTTGCCACTTTTCGTTGTTTATGAAAACACTAAAAATGAATAAAAAAACAAAAAGAATGAAAGGTAAGTAGTACACCATGCTGCCTGAGTTGGATTCGCCCGAATTGTTCAAAATCCAATAAATTTTTTTTTCCCCCTTAAAAGTGAAAATAAAATTAATCAAACTAGACTCGAGTTGAATCTGCTCAAGTTGCATCCCTAACTGTGAAATGACAATATTAGTAAAAACATGTTAACCAATAAATTACATCCACATTCATGTCAACACTAATAAATAGTTACAAACTAAAATTTTAAAGAAAAACTATAAATTATGTTTTACAAAACATGGATTCTAGCTAAATAGTTTTTGTAGCATAAATATGTCAGAAGAAAAGTAGTTCTGTATGTGAATTGACTTTTTCTTTTTGGAGCAAACCATCGGCACAGCTCTTCTTTCTCTGCCATACAAACCGTGGGCACGGGGAGCTCGTCCACTTTCCACCTCCATGGTACAATCTCTTTTGGGTGCTCAGAATCATTCGCTCAAGTGAGACGGCATTCTTAAGCAAATAAATAGCAAGCTCCATCCCAAGAAACCGTGTACTTCAACCTCTTTCAGTTCACAATGTACATGTTTTGAGTACTGCTGCTCTATTCTTCGACCTCTGGATCTCCCAAAGGTGTAATCGCCACCAACCAAAAATATATTTATATTCTTTTATGATAAATAACCTATCCTATCACTTAACAAAACTTCATTATATCATACCAAGAGTCTAGAACAAAAACACATACCACAACCAAAAATGCAAAGACATAAGAACACACAAAAACTTCAAAATATATATACATATATATATATATATAGGCCTTACAATTTGCAAAATAAATCTCAACACAACTCCCCAATACGAACCCAAAAACCATTCACCTTGAAAAACATTAACGAGGTGCAGGCGATGGAGCTGCAAAATCACATAACTGTCTAGCATTTTTGAAATCTTTGGTACAGCTCCCAGAGAAATCTTAACTGATGACATTTTCTCATAAACATTTTGAAAATCAGACACAAGCACAGAACAAAACTTTGTGTTCTTTCCATCAAGTGGTTGAAACGGCTCCTTTTCCTAGAAACCAACACAAAAAACTAGTGCAATACCGAAATTCCTGTGTTTCCATTGATAGGCAATGAAACAATGAGTCCTTTCACCACCTACTATGAATATCCAACAATAATTATCTCTATTTGCCGCATTTTGTTAATAGAAAGGCATTTTAAAAACAAAGAAAATTCTTAAATTTATTACGAAGTAGGAAAGGAGAGAGAGGAGAAGATAAACAAGCATGTTTAATCAGTTAAAAATATTTCTTTGTTACAACTATGCAATCCTGAATTATGCACCTTCTTATACATCCAGATTGTATAACAATTCTTGGATAGCATTTACTTCAGGATTGCATAGTTGCGTCCCTTATGTAAAGATATGCACAGACCTCGACAGGTTTTAGTTTGTGTTTCTAAATATTTCCATATGTTTCCAAATTTGTTTCTCGTTTCATCTGTTGTTTCCAAAACAAGTCCATGCTAACCAAAACAACACACCAAAAACGAAATTTCATCATTGGCCAAAACATGTCCATGCCAACCAAAACACAACACCAAGAAAGTCGGAAAATGATTTTAAAATGAATGAAATCATACAAAGAGTAAAAATTGTAATGTTTCAACCCTCTTGCCTTGATTAAATAAAAATTTAACTACTAGGCCAGTTAAAGCAAAATTTTGAGAAAGCCTTTCTTCTATAAAATGTGGGATGTTTCAACCCTCTTGCCTTAATTAAATAAAAATTTAACAACTAGGCCAGTTAAAGCAAAATTTTGAGAAAGCCTTTCTTCTATAAAATGTGGGGATGTATTTTTCGAGCAGGACCAAGTGGGTTCAAGGTTGGATGATGCACCATGACCTCTGATAGAGATACCACATGGCGAAACACGAACCACACAGGTCAGGGCAGTGGTCAAAGCCTAGTCAAAAAATGATACCTAGATGTGTAATCTTAGTGTGAGAAGGAACCAACTAATTGGATAAGGAAATGTTACCTTAAGAAGTAGAACCTAATCTACTTAAGAAGGTGTCCTTGCTAGGCAAGTGTATTCCTAGATGGAAAAGAAAATTTGTAAAAGTGGAATGACACTCCTATATAAAGGCTACACCCCCAAGTGTCGAGGTATGAGTTTCTAGTTAAGAGCATCAGAGCAATCTTGAGTATTTTGGTGTTCTTCAAGGAGTTGTTGACTTAAGCATCGAAGTGTCCTCTAGCCGACGAAAAGATCGAACAAGTGCTCACCTCAATTTTGCAGATGTAGAGCTCAGGAGTATTAGTTCACATCATCAACCATTTTTTACCCACAATTTGGCGCCATTTGTCATAAACGAGGACAAGATGTACCAAAGCTCAACACAAAGGCATAGGCGAAGAGGACGCGAAGGACAATAGAATCGGTCACAACGTGGAACAAATTCACAAGTGAAGGCCAATGGGGCTAAGAATGGAAAGTAGCTATCACAGATACAAGAAGTGCCGCACCACGACCGTGCCCTCGAGGTCCTCACTGGATAGGTGGTGAAGCTCGAGAAGATAAGTCTCCAAGCTCAAGAAGAGCAAAGCTCATTCGAGCAATACTCACTAGAAGAATACCCAAGATTGCCATATCTAAGGTCAAGTTCACTGAAATCCATTGTAAAAAGAGAAGCCGCAGCATGAGAGCAATGAGAATATAGAGTAACGACGATTACAGAAGTTGGACCATATAGGCTCAATAATTTGGAAGGCAATTGTTTGTGTAAATTGTTGTCTTGGGGCAAGGCCCCGAAGTAATGGTATTCTCAGTCGAGATAGGTGAGAAGAAAAAGCCCAGTTCGGGAAAGAACACATGTTTGGGTGCACTTCCAGGGCTCAAGTGGTGTGAGGGCACGTTGTTGTCAACTTGAATGTATTTAAGAAATGTCCCTTGCAAAGGCAAGAAGCTGATGAAAAGTCTAGCCGAGATTAGAAGGACCACAAACAAGGTTCGCTCAAGGTATCCATAATAGCTTTTAGAGTCAAGTACTCACATAAGCTAAGTGACTTGAGGTCTGGGACACAGCCGAGAATAATGCTCACAGTGGTGGGCATAAAGTAATCCAGCCGAGGTGATATGCTCTCACATTAGTGGGCTAAGTTGAAGTTAGTATATGAAAAGGGGGAAGGAAAAAAAAACCACAGTGGTGTCCTCGTGGTTGATAGCAACCTCTGAGTCGCCACAATCTAATTAGAAAAGTATCTTGGATAGGGAATACTTGCTGGGAAAGTGTATTCCTAAATGGAAAAGGAAACAATTAGAAGCGTGATAGCATTCCTATATAAAGGCTACACATCCAAGGATCAAGACATGAGGTTTTTGGTTATGATCATTAGAGCATTGTTGACCATTTTGGTTGAGCAACAGAGTGCCCTTTGGTCAACAACACAATCAGGCCGTTACCTCGAGTTGCAGGTGCAGAACTTAGGAGTACTCATTCACGTTAGCAGGCTCGTTTCTCAAACCTCAAGAAGCAATTTTTCCTTCATCAACCATGTGATCTATTCTTTTACCCACTCATCAAGGATTCCCTCAACTTCATTCCAATTTCAATTTGGGACTTCAGGTCCCCTACTGTAGTCTTCTCCCTACAAGAACATGGTACATAGTATTTGCTCCAATTTACATGAACTTAACACATAAAACACAATCTCAAATCAGACGTACATCACACCAACTAATTTATAATACTCAAATAGTTTGCATCTAAGGAATATTCATGGCGTGACATATACCTGAGGGCAAAGGCGACTCAAACTTATTTGAGACCTCCAAGGCGAAAAATATAATTGGGGCCCTTCATAAATTTTTGTACAATTTTTTTATTTTTTAATACCAGTTTTTATTTTCTAATACAATAATTTTTTATCTAAAAGTCATAGCAATATCTCTAACCTTCATAATCAAAATAATTTTTAGAAGCAAGTCTTTTTGTCTTGAATGAGATGACGAAAAAAGTGTAAATGTAATGATGAGACTCTTTTTGAATCCAATGAAAGGTTTTGGTCAATATGCAATATGCAACCCCCATATTGTCTCCATTAAATATACGAACAAAATACAATGACAAAACTAATTTTGTTGTTTAAATGCCAAAAGTGCCCTTGATATCATTGTAACCAAACACACCCATCTCATAACTTCACACCACAATCAAACACCCAATACCCCCTCTGGCCCCACTGCCTCTTCCCTCTCCATTACTCTTCCCCTCTAAACTGCAACCACCCAACCTCGTAAACTCTTCTTTATTTTTTTTCCTCTAAAATGCATTGAATCTTTCTCCTCTCTATCAAATGCATTTTCTCTCTCTCAAATTGTTATTGCAGATTCAACATCAAATTACTTATATATACAAGTATATTGCTACTATATATATAAATATATTTACACTTACATTTGTATATAGATAGATTAGCACAGATGCAAGTTTCAATCACCGCAACCATTGCAATTCCCAGTTCCCACAACCTTCTCTGTGAAATCCTAACACCACCACCACCCCAAGGCTTACCTATCACTAAATCAGCATCACAGATGCCACTGTAAAAACAAATAAACCACCCATTCACCAAACCTCTCCACCGATCACTCATGCCTCAATAATTAAAGGCCTATCATGGTTTTAATAAATAGACCAATAGTCCATAAGGAGAGATATAGAGAGAGGGAAAAGAGGGTTTGTATACGTACATGTGTGGTGGTCATAACGGTGGGAGGCTAGAGCTTGCGGTGTATAAAATCCAATTCATACATCAACCATGATGGTGGGGCTACTTTTGGGCTTGCGGTGGTGGTGCACCACATCCAATTTTCGCCAACTATAGGAAGTGGTAGTGGTGGGTTCTTGATAGCAGTGGGTTGTGATTTTGTGGCAAAATAACTTGATTATGGCAGTGTAAAGAGGTGTTAGGGTGCCCGCTGTGCTAGGTGTGGAGGGGAGGGGACAGACAAGAAGAAGAAGGGATTGGTAGAGAGACAGTGATTATGGTTGTCGATAGACAATGGTTGTGCCGATGGAGGGAGATGAAGAGGGGTTGTGTTGGAGGGGTGGCTGCAACTGTGAGAGAGAGAAAAGAGAAAAGGAAACACAGAGACGAAGGAAGAAGAGGATGATGATGTTTGGATGTGTGGATGATGTGTGGATGTGTGGGTAGGATGTTTAAGTTAGAAGTGTTTGGTTACAAGGATTAAAAAATAGGTTAACTAACAAGGGTAAATGTGTAAAATCACAACCATTGTCAATAATTGTTTGTTGACAACTCTGACAAGGGAGGTAGTGTAATTTCAAAAACTACAAGAGAAGTCCATGCAATTGTTGGAAACCTTAAGGGAGGTTTGTGTAATTAACCCAAAAAAGAAATTAACATTGGCTTCAAAAACAAAATTTTCATGTAACAAACATTCTCTAGAATTTACATAGATTCTAACCCATAGCTTATGGTAGAACTACAATCAATATTTTGTTTCTTACATTTATGCCCAATAAACAAGGAGCCGCCGTGAGTCCATTGGACCTAGATACATAACGGATGGTATAATAGTGGCCGACTCCATCCACCCAAGCACTTGAATGTATGCCTAGTGGACGAGGAGTTGGATTGTTTCTTGGCCTTACATGACCTTTGGTGCTTTAGATAGATTTATCCTACAAACCTATCGTTCTCATTGCTACCTTTTCCCAGACCTACTTTCTTTGACAAAACCAACAGAAAGTAAAACTCTCAAACAAATGCTCTCGGCTCTTCTTTTTTTTTTTACTAGTTTCAATTTATTATTAGCATATCTCATTTCTTAATGTATTTTCTCACCTTTAGGCACGGTGAGTGGATCCCATGTACATTTATTAACATGGGTGCCATTGCATTGTGTCTAAGAGTGAGACAATAGGATAAGAAATGGGATTATGTACAGCATTACTCTTAAAAAACACCATAGCAATTGTAAAAGTGAATGCACACCTTAATTGCAGGAAAGTCCTACTTGGGTGACGTTTCTTACTAAGACACACGATTCTGCACTTCCAATTAAGAAACCTATAAGAACTCTCACCCATCAAGGAAAAAAATTGCTCCCATCTAAGATAGAACCTCTCAAGCATACAAATCTTAAAAAATAAAATAAAATAATAATAATAAAACTTATTCTAATACTTCCCATTTACATAATATTTATTTATACTTAACAAAGACAATTTATAGTAGACATCAATCTTCAATAATATTTCATATTTTAACAAATATAACAATAAACATAAGTACAAGAATATATTTATATATTTAATATATACACGCTCCCATAGGCGCTCCCAATCTTAGAAACTTCTATATACCCTTGCTCCTCCTATCCCCACCCCTTCTTACAACTAAGATGCACACATATGCACAAATGCACACAAGGGAGGACTGAATTGTTTGAATGGATACATAGATATGAAAAACCTGAATGGCTAATAAAGACCTACAAGGAACAAAATGGACTTCCAGAGTGAAGGCTAGCAAAAAATCTAAAATAAGAACAAAAAATTTGATATATTGATGAAAATGCCTACAAAATCAGCTTTTTCCTTTCCTATTTGAAGTATGATCTTTGAATTCACTATGAAAAACACATATATAGTACCACTGTGTTAAATCACCACCAAAGACAGATACACAAGACCCCTAAGGTATTATTTGTCCTTGAACTCGGACTGCATTTAATTTGGAGGTCAAATTTCCATTTAAAAAAAAAATAATACATTGGTAATAAGGATATTTTCTATACTTGCATGATTGTACAGGTCATTTTAAACATGAAAGTGTTCTCAAACTCTCTTCATAAAATGTTCTTACTGCTACCTATTAAACATGCAAGTTATTTTTGTGGTTTTTATGACAATATATCAATCTTGATAATGAAAGATTTCCCAGATGAGATGACCCAACTAAAATTATGGCAAAGACTAGGTATGTTATCTGAGAAACATTAGCATGGACCCCCTATTCCCACTACAAAAGAATAACAGCAAATAGTGTATCACCAAAATACGATAAAGACACTCCTATAGTTAGTAGGGGTAATTTAGACCCCCTAAACTACGCTTGTTATGTCCATAATTGTTATTTTTTCCTTATTCTACTGGATTTGTGTGTTGTGTAGGTTAATTGGGCTCTTGTGATGAAATGAGAAGAAATGGTAATATTAAAGGACCACAAGGTGAGGCCAAGCAAAGCAAGATGGAAAGAGCTCGATGTTGAGGTGAGCCCACGCTCAAGTTGTAATGTGCCTTGAGCCCAGGCGCACAAGAAGTCGAGTACTATCCGAGTGAGCCGGCGCAAGCCATGGTGAGCTCGGCGCACATGAGTGAAGCCTCTTGTCCAAGTGAGCTCGAGTGTAGGTTGCGGTGAGCCTGTCGCTGTAACGTAGGAAGTCCAAAAATATAATTCTCATGCTTGTTTTGAGCCCAATCCAACCCTAATTAAGAGGAACTATAGAAGGATGACCTACGGTTAAAAAATGGAGTTCTTCACATATTGAAAGACGGCACAATAGGCAAGAGGGAGGCAATCCAAGGTTCCAAGGATGGAGTTCTCCACATCCATGGCGTTCTTCACCTTCTCCATGGGCAACTAATCTTCTTCCTTAGGGTGTAGATGAAACCCTAGCCAAGTAACCTTATTTTGTGTGTTTGCTTTTGGGATTGATTATTAATACAATGATTGTATAATTTTGAGACAATTTTCTACTCAATTGAATTTATTCTTCCAATCTTGTTTGATGTATTTAATTTCTGTGATTTTAAATACATAGTTAATACAATAGTAATCTTTGTGAATGTATTTAAGAGTTGAGATAATTCATGCCTAGAGAAGACGAGACGTGCTACAACCCTAGTTTAGTGTAGACGTTTCTTGCCAATCTAAGATGAGTTATACCTGATTCTTAAATTCATACCGTTATGGCTGGCAGCCACGACGGGTCACTATTGTATTAAGCAATCAATTCCCGAAATTGATAAAATGATTATCGTTGTGAAGCTAGAGGTGGATTCAAATCCCCGAGTCTTTTTATATTGAATCACCCATTTAACTTTTATTTTTAATTAGTTTTCATCTATCACTTCATAAAACCTCATTCTCTCGAATTAATTTAAAAAGAGATTTCCAAGATTTAAAACAACTCAGCCTTTTGTTCCTAAGGATCGACATCTGAAATCGAACCGTTATTCTATTTGAATTGGGTTTAAGCTCGGTTCAATATTTTATTATTTATTTTTGGTGTGCAAAACGATCCATCATAAATCTATCTCCCAGTTGCTTCCACTTGTATCTAGATTTTTTTCTCTAAAAGTGGGTAATGGAGAGAGTTTCCATTCAAGGAGGATGTTTGGGTGGGTAATTCCTCTTTGATGGGACATTTCCACATTTATTTATTTCGTGGCTCGTCCTCATAATGCTTCCATCGCTTCTTTAGTTTGCTCTAGTTTGGCATCAATTTCGTGGAATTTCAATTTCATAAGAAATCTTAATGATCGGGAAATTGTTGAGTTGGCATCATTGTTGTCCTTACTTCATGAAGTCTCATTGTCTCCAAATGTGTCTGATAAGCGGGTTTGGTCAATTCACTCTGGTGACTTTTTAAGCAAATCTTTCTTTGACAAAATCAATGATAAACCTAAGGTTCCTCCTTCTACTCACAAAAGAATCTAGAAAGCAGCAGTGCCTCTTAAAGTGAGGATTTTTATGTGGTCTTTGGCTCATGGTAGAATCATGACTAATGATACCTTTCAAAAAAGGAGGCTTAATCGCTATCTTTGTCCTCAATGGTGCATCATGTGTAGGCAAAGTGGGGAATCCTTTGAGCATTTGTTCTTGCACTGTCACATGGCCTTTGATCTTTGGCACCAACTCTTTTGTTTGGTTGATACTTTGGGTTGAGCCAAGCACTTGTGTTCAATTGATTTTAACTGATTTTGTGGATTTCAAGGTAAAAAAAGAGCAAAAGTGTCGTGATTTTATGGCATTGTCAATCTTTTGGGTCATTTGGTTGCAAAGGAACACAAGAATCTTTGAGGACAAGTTTGAAGACATGGAGCATTGTGGGATAGAGTGTGTTACTCGGCTTCATTATGGGCCCTCCATTTCGCTACCGTTTAAAGGGATTCCACGTTTATTGATATCAAGGGATTGCACACCTATTTGTGATGTATAGTCTGTTTATCTTTGGTTAAGCTTCTTATTGTGTATATTCATTTTGAGAGGACTCCTTGTCCTCATTATGTACTTATTAATCTATAAAAATTTCCTTTTGTTGTTGATCCAAAAAAAAAAAGAATGAGAGAACAAAGAGATGGAAAGACGAGGCTAGGATTTCAATAATGAAACAACATAAAAAACTCCAACAATTTTAATGTAAAAATATTTTTGATAAACTCAACACAACTAACTCCAAAATATCACAAATAATATTTTTTTAATGTTTGACTAACCAAAATCACCAAAACTAAAATAGCTAATTTGATTGTTAATTTTAAATTTTGGGGATTTACTCACTATTTTATTTTAGCTAAAAAATAAAAATAGCTAGTTTGATGGAGATGCTCTCAATAATGTTGAACAGAAGCATGCCAATGCTTTTAAATATGTGTTTTGCCTAAGAGAAATAATAAACAAAGAAATTATGGACCCCTCAACAAATTACCGAATTCAACTAATGGCATCACAATGATCAACGCAACCAAAATAACTATGTCAACAAGAACAGTATGTAGATAAACCAACCAACCACCACCCTAATCAATAAAACTAATGCTCCATTTGTTTGGTCGGAAAATTGTTTTCTGCATTTTCTAGTGTTTGGTACAATGAAAAACAAAAGTCAACAAACACTTTTTCCGTGATCAATAGAAAACAAGCCTATATGAGAGGAAGATGATTTCCACTTTTAAAAGGAGGAAAACATTTTCCTGTGGAAAACGTTTTCCGGACTTAGGTATTACCAATGCAACCACGCTACCACCACCTCCATTGCTACCGCCACCACCACCCTCCCCTCAACACCAACACCACCACTACCTCCACCCCACCACCACCACCACCACTCCACCTCCGCCTCCACTATCACCACCCCACAACCACTAATGCAATCATTAGTGCATTAGTTTCAAGAACCCAACCAAACATAGGGAGACATTTTTTCTAAAAATGTTTTTCGTAGAAAATTTTTCCATTGAAAAATGTTTTTTGTTTAAAACAAATGGAGCACAAGTTACAGTAAAAAAACAAGTAAAGAGGCCCATATTTGTTGCATTTTACTAGGATAAATGAACCAATAAGGAAATGAACAATATATAGAAGGTAACATGATTTATAGGAAATTGCTAAAAAAATGTAAAACTATCATTGCAATTGTAGGAATTTGTATTCAATTCACTACACCATAACAATATCAAATTTTATCCTCATAAGAATGATTCTGATGACTCACCGACAAATGGAGCTTCTGCAGAAGAGGAGAAGCATTTAAGAGCGAAGTAAGAGAGAGAAGGTTAAAGTCTGATGATACCATAACAAACAACTCCAATTGTTTGAGAGAGTTGAATCTAGTTATCCTTGCAGGTATTGGGAGGACCTGAAGAGAAAAGAAGAAAAAAGTTTTATATAGAAAAATATCCCATCTTCATACACAAAATGAAAAAGTACACAATAAAGAGTAATAATTCTTTCTTTTTTTCCTCACCTCATCCGTTGTCAAAACTAGTGATAGGGTTTGAAGCCGAGGAAGATCATTTGCAATTCCATTGAACATATATTGTGTGCCCCTCTCATATGCAACCATGAACCTGATATGCACTTTTTCCAAATGAGGAACGCCAAGAAAAGAGAAGTTTTTCACTTTACCAATATATTCAAATGTGGTAAGACCAATAGAAGAAATCTCAAACTTCTACTCCATAGCATTCATGCACAATCAAAATCTTCAAATGGAGGGATGGACCATGAATGCATAAAGTTTCGTGTAGAATATCGTTCTTTAGCCTCAACCATTCAAGGTTTAAACAACTAGAAAGGATATCACAAGACAACTTTGATTTAGAGGCACATGTTCTAAATCAAGGGATTTTAGGAGATGAGCTCGCTTACGAGATTAGGGGTTGGCCCTAAGTTGCATGATTTTAGGCACAAATACTTTAATTGAGATGAATCACCTTGAGGAAGAAGTCGACAGGAAAATCATATAAGTTATTACTTTGACTTTCGTGACTAGCGGAAAAGTCAAGATCAAGCTTTTCGCTTTCATTATAATTGCAAATCTAATCCACCTATCAACATAACCAACAGACTTGTTACCAAGACAAAACAGATCCCGAGAGAGTCTAGCTTTTGACCATTGTATAGCTCCAAAAATTGATCAACTCGCTATAAACTTACTCTTATCCTCCCATGACATATCTCAATCTCCATTTGAGTACCTTGCTTTGTAGTTGATTCCGAGCACGGTATGAAGATCAAAATCAAGATTCAACATGAATGGACAGATATATCTCCATCTTCTAGACAGTATCCTTGCCTTGACAGAATCTCTAATACTCAAGAACGAGAGAATGCAAGAGAGAATGTCATCTGCATTTCAGTAAGACGATCAATGGGTTTGAGGTCATTGCCCTAACATATTTCAACCAAAGAACATGTATATTAGCAAATAATAAATTACTTTAATGGGCACAAGTATTTTCACAATTTCTAACCAACATACAAAAGCCAAAGTGGCATAGATTGGTCTTTTTCCCAGAAGAATTATTGAGGGATTACGTTCCTAGGCGAAAGCTGAGACAAAAGTAACATTAGCAGTGTTAGCATATCTACACTTATATTCATGTATGGTCATCTTATAATGTATAGCATCTCTATACAATATAGTCATTAAAGCGTTTACTTTCTAACAATGGTGAAATATACTGTTATCTGTTGTTGTATTAGGCAAGTTTCATTGCCAAGGAATGAAAGATCATTAACCACCTCCCTTTGGATCTCTTTGCAACGTCAATATAAACATTTTAACACTTATCTACGTCGTTGTTGACGGTTTCAACTTTCAACCAAGATGTAGTGCAAGCTCTAACAAAAACTGCTTGATTTGCGAAACTAATTGGCATTGTAGTGTAAATCATATGTGTTTTTCTCATGAAGCATTGACAATACACCCGTTGGGGTTGTAGTTTGACCTAGTAATGCTCTTCCATGAGATAGGGAATGTATTGTAAATTGGTCTCGTTAACTTGTTCAAATTGTCGACCATTTACAGACAGAGAAAAACTATTTGTTATTATTTTAATGGAAATAGAATAAAGTCGAAGATAGTATTTCTCATATAAAATTTCTAACTCTCAACAGTAATTTGGTTGGATCATTTTCAATATCAAGACTTCAATATGTTGTCCAAAAATTAGGACATAATAACTTGCATTTTCTCCTATAATAAGGCAGCAGTTAACACTTATCCCGTATAGAAATCTGCAAAGTAGGGTCATGCTTATAATATGGGGCAGTTACGGACCAGTCCTATGAATCGGACTTATTTACCAATAAAGCTTGCTCAAACTTTCAATGATTAAAAATAAATCTATAGCGATCCCGGGTTTACCCCTTGTTGTATAGTGATCTGGACGTGTGTCCGTGGATGTTGGTAGTGGATTGTTGTCCTGTTTACGTCCTTTCTTATATTGTATTTGAGTTATAGGATGTGTTGGGCAGGTTTGCTTCAGGTTGGTTGTGTTTGGGAGCCAAGGGTTGCTGCCCAGAATTTTTGTCCTTCGCTCGAGCGAGGAGTTGGTCGCTCGAGCGAGAGTTGAGTTTTGTCACGTGGGTCGAGCCAGAGCGCTTCGCTGAGCGAAGCGATCGCGTCTGGGCTGGACTCAACACCATGATTTCGACTCGAGCGAGCCGTTCTTCGCCGAGCGATCTGAACCGGTCTTCGCCGAGCGAGCGGTTCGCCGCCGAGCGTCGCCTAGTTGCGAACTGAAGCGGTCGAGCTCTGCTCGAGCGAGCTTTCTTCGCCGAGCGAAGCTTTTCTTCGCCGAGCGAGTTTCTAGGATGTTGGCTCGAGCGAGACCTTCTTGGCTCGAGCTACGGTTTCAGGTATGCGTCGCCGAGCGACCAAGTCTTCGCTCGAGCGAGCCTATTTATATCAGTTCCCACCACCGATCTAAACTTCACTTTTTCAAAAGTTTTATATCTTCAAACCCTAAATTTGAGAGCCTCTCTCTAGACTTGCCTTCTCTCTAAGAAATCATCTCCCTAGAGTGTGAATCTACCCTAAGTGCTTTGTTAAAAAGATAGAGGGTGACTTGGGCTTCGATCTAATCTGAAAAAGTCGGTGTTTGGAGCATTTTGATCTTTGGGTCTTCATCTCCTTTTGGGCTTAAACTTTGAGGTAGGGATATCCTACTCCTCTTTATGGATTCTGTCTTTAAATTTTGACATTTTGATGTGTTGGGGATAGTTGCGTAATTTTGGAAAAGTTTGGGGCTTTTATGCAATTTTATAAAAGTTCGGGGTTTCGTTTTAAATAAACCTATATGTACGGTTGGTACATAGAAATGAGATTAATGTGGAATCATTGATGAAAATGGAACCTTAGGGGTTGAATGTTAATTATGGAAAATGCTATAATTATATTGTTTAATTAATTGGGATAATTAATTGTGGAATTGAGATGTTGATTATATATCCATTGTGCATTTATTTTCTGTTTAGAAATATCTCGCTTCGGGCTATCGGTGGAGGATAGTCTTGATTGTTGTAGACAATGCATGATGATTAGGTAAATTAAAACCAATCATTGAAATGTGTCATTAAGAATGACAGTTGAAGAATACATTAACTTTATGTATTGATTTGTGATGTGTATAATTGTTGTGTATATGCATTGTGTTGTGTTGGAGAAGATAGGATGTACTCATGGTTTAGGGAAGATAGGGATGTACCTCTAAACCGGATGTTGTTTGGGAGAAGATAGGGATGGACTCAGAGATAAAGCTCATATGCTTGTCTTGGGAATGTGATATAGCTAGTATGCATATCTGTGGAAGTAATGAAGTTGTAAGTGGTTAATATGAGCCGTTGTTTCATATGAGTTGTGTGGCTGTGTTCGAGCCATGAGTTATAAACCGAGAATTTAATGAAAATGGAGAGTGAATTGAATATAGACTTGAAGGTCTTGGAATTGTAATGTGTTATGAAAGAATGTAAAAGTGTTGACCATCTATCAACTGTTAATCTTTTAGTCATTATTCATAATCGTTTAGTATATTTCTCTGGCCGTGGCTCACCCTATATGGGAACATCATTTTCGTGCATAGCAAAGATGCCACCTCCAAGGACTTAGCTTGGGAGGCTAGTGGCGGATGGACTTTTTGACTTCTACTTACTTTTGATGTGTTGCATGTAACTTCAAGCCAAGGGCTTTACGGGTATTGAGCTAGAGCTCTCTTGATTGTAACCAAGTATTAACTTGGAAAGTTGTAAGCCTTTAAGGCATCCGCTTATTGTTTACATGTAATACTTTTATGCAAACGCTTGCTTAAATAGAAGAAGGTGGACTTTTATTATGTTGATGCATGTTCGATTGATGGGTTTATTGTCATTATTTTGAGGGCGTTACAACTTGGTATCAGAGCGTACCGGGTTCGAATACTTTGGGTACGTGGGAAGTGATTAGGATCACAATGGGTTTGTCTCGCTTGATAGAGACTTAGTGTAGTGTCATATGCTATGTGTTTAATTGATAACATGTTTATGTGATTATTTGGGTATGGGATTTAATTTCTAGGATGTTGATTGGATCCTTGGGTTTCTGGGAGTCTTGTTGGAAAGGCACTTGATCAATGCCGTTTCACAGAACTCGTAACGCCTCGGGACTATCATTATCAAGAAATGAAATTCGTAAGTGCTTATGTGTTTATGTGCTTACGTGGAGTGAATTATTGTGGTCCATGTTTTAGGACGTGAGTGTTTAGTTATGGCACGTTTATAAATGTGCTAACGTTTTGTGTTACCTTTATTAGGATGTCAGGACGAGGAAGAGGTGGAAGGCGTGGTAGGCCTAGGAGGCAGGATATGCCTTTACCGGATGAGATTCCGGCAGCTCAGGAAGGGGTTGGTCAGGCCAATGTGGCCGAGCCAAGAGGGCCAAGGGCTATGGGCGCCTCTAGCCCGAGAGAGATAGCAGGGCGCTCAGGAGTCAATGGGTATTCTCGTGAGCCGAGAATCGTGCTCAGTTGTTGTTGCAGATGCAGGACCTTCTTTTCAAGAGGGAGTTCTTCCGCCTAATCCGGATGAGTTTGTGGGTGATCCAAAAGAGCCGCTTAAAGTCGATGAATGGCTCGAATGCAGACGAAGACGCTTTGAGATGCTAGGCATCGAAGACGGCATCAAGGTGACCTTGGCATCATTCCAAATGAAAGGAGATGCGGTCAAGGTGGAAGTTCACCAAGGGTCATATTGGGGTACTTGGAAGGCTTTTGTTGACGCCAGAGAAGTTCTTGTCTCCTACTGCTCAGAGAAGTTGAGAGGTCGATTCGCCACCAAGCAGATGGCTTATCGCTGGCCGAGTTTGAGGCCTCATTCACTAGTTTGTCCGTGTTTGCACTGAATTGGTGGCGCCCGAGGAACGCCGCTGCATTGAGTTTGAGAAGAAGTTGAGGCGCGCCTCAAGTTGAGAATTGTGGGTCTATGTTTCGGGATTATGGGCGATCGTTGATGCCGCAGCCATACCGAGATTATGATGCAGAAGAGGATGAAGGGCGTAAAGGCTCCAAGAGGAGTCGTGAGGGTCGTGGTGATAGTAGGAGACAGAGGGTTATAACCCTCAGCCAGCCTCTGGTGGAGTTTCTAGGTCGACTTTCTTTCCAGACTGCAGCTCCGGGAGGGGCAACAGGAGAGTTTACTTGTTACAAGTGTGGCCACCGTCACAAGGTTTCGCTTGTCTGCAGAAGGGCGGAGGTCGAGGGTGCATCTTCTTCACCAGCCACAGGTCGAGTTTGGGCAGGGCAGCCTTGTCCCGTTATCGGTGGACACTGGGCACTCAAGAGGTTCTCGCCCACGCTTGAGTGCCACTGAGCGTCTGGTTCTAGGCAGACGCAGGATTTCACCACCACTGCAGGCAGCCTCGAGGGCCAATCCGGAGCCATTATCCCAACAAGATAAAGATCATATGCTCCCTGTGGTGAGCAGTGGACCAGGTCCCACAGTATGCGTGTATGTCGTTGTCACAGATTTGGTACCAACTCCATCAGTAGTGAGAGGTACTTTTTTGTTTTGCAACTCGGTTCCTAGAGTGTTGGTTGACACGGGTGCATCTCATTCTTTTGTATCTCGGCATTTGCATCTGTGTGTTGGAACTGGAGTTAGCACTTTTAGCATCTCCTATTTGCGTTGTGTCACCTATTGGGGGTGAGTTAATTTTGAGGCACGGATGTAGAGGTTGTGATATAGAGGTCGATGATCATCGACTTCCCTTTCCATTTGTAGTTATGCCCATGAAGGGCTTTGATGTTATTTTGGGTATGGACTGGTTATCGTCATACCGGGCTGTTATTGATTGCTACCGCCAGAGGGTTACTTGTCAGACAGCTGAGCGGGAGTTTTTCCATTTCTTAGGAGACCGAGTTGGTAGTGTTGTGCC
This sequence comes from Camellia lanceoleosa, assembly GCA_025200525.1. Taxonomy (NCBI): domain Eukaryota; kingdom Viridiplantae; phylum Streptophyta; class Magnoliopsida; order Ericales; family Theaceae; genus Camellia; species Camellia lanceoleosa. The sequence goes on from JANUSC010000490.1 coordinate 65,804, forward strand.
ATTAGGTGCGGTCCGATGGCTTGAATGAGCTTAGTACTTTACTTGCTAGTTTTGAGAATGGTGAGTGTGATGAGACCCAGATTGAGTTGCCAAGGGTAGTTTGTGAATACTCAGATGTCTTTCCCGAGGATCTTATTGATTTGCCACCCCACCGAGAGACAGAGTTCTCTATTGATTTAGTGCAAGACGGCCCGATTTCTATGGCACCTTATCGCTTTGCACCGCAGAGTTGATTGAGTTGAAAGTCCACTCAAGAATTGCTAGATAAGGGCTTCGTCGCCCTAGTGTATCGTAGAGCACCGCCCTCTTTGCTAAAAAAAGAAAGACGGTGCCTTGAGGTTGTGTATCGACTAGGAAGTTGAATCGGCTACGGTTAAGAATAAGTACCCTATGCCCGTGATAGATGATTTGTTCGACCCGGTTGAAGGGTTCCCGTTGTTTCTCTAAGATAGATTTGAGATCGGGTTACCACCGCTTGAGAGTCGAGAGGAGGATATTCAAGACGGCATTCGTGACGCTGTATGACCATTATGAGTTTCGTGATGCCATTTGGGCTCACCAATGCACCGCATCTTTATGGACTTGATGAACCGGATCTTCCTGAATTCTTGGATCGCTTTTGTGGTCGCTTTTGTGGACGACATTCTTATCTATTCACCCTCGAGAAAGAGCACGATTTAACACTTGAGGGTGGTGCTTGAGTTGCTTAGAGCCCATAGGCAGACGCCAAGTTTGGGAAGTGCGAGTTCGCTAAAAGAAGTCAAGTTCTTAGGCCATGTAGTTTCCAGGAAGGGGTGTCTGCTGATACATCCAAGACCGAGGCAAGGCAAGATTGGGCATGCCCTAAGAGTGTGTTTGAGATCCAGCTTTCGATTAGCTGGGTACTACCGTCGGTTTGTGAAAGATTTCTCCAGGTTAGCTTCACCGTTGACTAGGTTGACTCGCCAGGGAGTCAAATTTGTATGGAGTGAGACTTGTGAAAAGTCGTTTCAGGAGTTGAAAGTTAGATTGACCACCGCTCCAGTCTTGATTATTCCAGAGAGGGGGTTGGGTTATGCAGTCTATTGTGATGCCTCACGAGAGGGTTTGGGTTGTGTATTGATGCAGGGAGGGAATGTGGTAGCTTATGGCTCACGTCAGTTAAAAATACACGAGAAGAATTACCCTACACACGAGCTAGAGTTAGCGGCTGTGATCTTTGCCTTGAAAATCTGGAGGCACTACCTTTATGGTGAGAGATTCGAGGTGTTCTCGGATCATAAGAGTCTGAAGTATCTGTTTTCACAGAAAGACTTGAACTTGAGGCAGAGGAGGTGGATGGAGTTCATTGAGGATTACGACTTCGAGTTGCATTATCACCCAGGGAAGGCCAATGTTGTGGCCGATGCTCTTAGTAGGAAATCCATTAGTGATGTAGCTTGTGTAGCCATCCGAGAGTGGGAAATGTTGGGGGCACTTGGCGAGTTTGATTTGCTTCTGGGCGAATCCGTTGAGGCTGCGACCTTGTTTTCTGTTGTTGCGCAGCCTACACTTGTGACTCGAGTGTTAGAGGCACAGAGAGGTGACCTTGAGGTAGAATCCCTCAGAGAGAAGATCTCCAGTGGGAAAGTTGAGAAGGGTTTGGCGGTGTATCCCGACTTGAGTGTGAGATACCGAGACCGCTTGTTTGTACCGGAGTCTTGCCGAGAGGAGGTACTCCGAGAGTTTCACCATTCGCGCCTTGCAGTGCATCCGGGAGGTACTAAGATGTACCAGGATTTGAGTCGCCAGTTTTGGTGGCGGGGCATAAAGAGAGATGTGGCAGTCTTCGTGTCTAAGTGCCTTACTTGTCAGCAAGTGAAGGCCGAGCATCAGAGGCCAGCGGGTTTGTTGCAACCCTTGCCTATTGCCGAGTGGAAGTGGGAGCATGTCACTATGGACTTCGTTGTAGGTCTTCCGAGGACTCAGCGGGGTAGTGATGCTATTTGGGTGGTTGTAGATCGGTTGACGAAGTCGGCGCACTTCATTCCTATGCGCGTGAGAGATTCGGTAGATCATCTTGCCGACTTGTATATCCGGGACATAGTGAGATTGCACGGGTCCCAAAGGACGATTGTCTCAGATAGAGATCCTCGTTTATCGCTAGGTTGTGGCAGAGTTTGCAGAGTGCTTTGGGCACTAAGTTGACCTTTAGTACGGCTTATCACCCTCGGGACGACGGGCAACCGAGCGCATTATTCAGATCCTTGAGGATATGCTTCGGTTGTGTCCTTGATTTCATGGGACGGGAAAGGCAGTTACCATTGGTGGAGTCTGCCTATAACAAGAGATATCAGTCGAGCATCGGTAGGGCACCATCTGTGGCCTTGTATGGCCGTACTAGCAGGTGTCCAGAATGTTGGGCGGAGGTGGGTGACACTCCGTTGTTGGGTCCGAAGTTGGTTAGGGAGACGACGCAGAAAGTTGAGCTTATCCGTAGGTGGCTTTATTCTGACCAGTCGCCGTAAATCTTATGTCATATAGGAGGAGACCGTTGGTGTTTGAGATAGGTGATCATGTCTTTCTGAAGATATCACCTAGGCGGGGATTGATGAGGTTTGGGAAGAGAGGAAAGTTATCCCCTCGGTTTGTTGGTCCTTTTGAGATCCTTGAGAGGATTGGCGAGGTTGCTTACCGTTTAGCTTTGCCGCCACAGTTGTCCGGAGTTCATGACGTGTTTCATGTGAGTATGCTTCGGAAGTATGAGCCGGATCCATCACACGTGTTGGATTGGACCGATTTAGAGGTAGATGAGGATGCCTCGTATGAGGAGAGACCGGTTCGGGTCTTGGATAGGCGGGACCAAGTCCTGCGTGGCAAGACCATTCCTTTGGTGAAGGTTTTGTGGAAGTATCACGGAGTGGAGGAAGCCACTTGGGAACGTGAGTTGGAAGTCCGCGAGAAATATCCGGACTTGTTTGTTGATTTGTAGTCATGTAATGAGAACTTGTAATTTTATTGAACTTTGAGAACATTGTATGTGTCTTGAGTTGTAAAACATGGTATATGTTTTGATTTAAGGAAGTAGTGTAAAACTTGCCTTAATGTGAGAATTGATTATAATGTTGCATGTGTTGGCTATATTATAGAATTGGAGATGTATCATGAAATTTTGTTATGATATGATTTGTGAAACCATGTATATTGAGAATGGTTGGAAAGTGGAACAAGAAATGCATGTTATAGATGCGCTTGAAAATGTATATTGCGAAATGCCTCTTGATAAGGGATGGATGACCGGTAATGGGTCGAATTGTTAAATATTGTGTTATGACGTTGTTTAAAATGAAAAAAAAAAAAAAAAAAAAGGGCTTGCTTTTCAAAAACTTGTTTTAATTTCGGGGACGAAATTCCTTAAGGGGGGGAGGTTATAGCGATCCTGGGTTTACCCCTTGTTGTATAGTGATCCGGACGTGTGTCCGTGGATGTTGGTAGTGGATTGTTGTCCTGTTTACGTCCTTTCTTATATTGTATTTGAGTTATAGGATGTGTTGGGCAGGTTTGCTTCAGGTTGGTTGTGTTTGGGAGCCAAGGGTTGCTGCCCAGAATTTTTGTCCTTCGCTCGAGCGAGGAGTTGGTTGCTCGAGCGAGAGTTGAGTTTTGTGTCTGGTGGGTCGAGCCAGAGCGGCTTCGCTCGAGCGAAGCGCGGCTCTGGGCCGGACTCAACACCATGATTTCGCTCGAGCGAAACGTTCTTCGCCGAGCGATCTGTTGATCTTCGCCGAGCGAGCGGTTCGTCGCCGAGCGTCGTCTAGTTGCAGAACTGAAGGGTCGAGCTCTGGCTCGAGCGAAGCTTTTCTTCGCCGAGCGAAGCTTCTAGGATGTTGGCTCGAGCGAGACCTTCTTGGCTCGAGCTACGGTTTGCTGTGTCTGGTCGCGCGAGCGACCAAGTCTTCGCTCGAGCGAGCCTATTTATATCAGTTCGTAGCAGCGATCTAAACTTCACTTTTTCAAAAGTTTTATATCTTCAAACCCTAAATTTGAGAGCCTCTCTCTAGACTTGCCTTCTCTAAGAAATCATCTCCTAGAGTGTGAATCTACCCTAAGTGCTTTGTTAAAAGATAGAGGGTGACTTGGGCTTCGATCTAATCAAAAAGCTCGGTGTTTGGAGCATTTTGATCTTTGGGTCTTCATCTCCTTTTGGGCTTAAACTTTGAGGTAGGGATATCCTACTCCTCTTTATGGATTCTGTCTTTAAATTTTGACATTTTGATGTGTTGGGGATAGTTGCGTAATTTTGGAAAAGTTTGGGGCTTTTATGCAATTTTACAAAAGTTGGGGTTTTAATTATATAAACCTATATGTACGGTTGGTACATAGAAATGAGATTAATGTGGAATCATTGATGAAAATGGAACCTTAGGGGTTGAATGTTAATTATGGAAAATGCTATAATTATATTGTTTAATTAATTGGGATAATTAATTGTGGAATTGAGATGTTGATTATATATCCATTGTGCATTTATTTTCTGTTTAGAAATATCTGCTTTGGGCTATCGGTGGAGGATAGTCTTGATTGTTGTAGACAATGCATGATGATTAGGTAAATTAAAACCAATCATTGAAATGTGTCATTAAGAATGACAGTTGAAGAATACATTAACTTTATGTATTGATTTGTGATGTGTATAATTGTTGTTTATATGCATTGTGTTGTGTTGGAGAAGATAGGGGATGTACTCGCGGTTTAGGGAAGATAGGGATGTACCTCTAAACCGGATGTTGTTTGGGAGAAGATAGGGATGGACTCAGAGATAAAGCTCATAAGCTTGTCTTGGGAATGTGATATAGCTAGTATGCATATCTGTGGAAGTAATGAAGTTGTAAGTGGTTAATACGAGCGGTTGTTTCATATGAGTTGTGTGGCCAGGTTCTGAGCCATGAGTTATAAACTGAGAATTTAATGAAAATGGAGAGTGAATTGAATATAGACTTGAAGGTCTTGGAATTGTAATGTGTTATGAAAGAATGTAAAAGTGTTGACCATCTATCAACTGTTAATCTTTTAGTCATTATTCATAACTGGTTTAGTATATTTCTACTGGGCTGTGGCTCACCCTATATGGGAACATCATTTTCAGGTACAGGCAGCATGCCACCTCCAAGGACTTAGCTTGGGAGGCTAGTGGCGGATGGACTTTTTGACTTCTACTTACTTTTGATGTGTTGCATGTAACTTCAAGCCAAGGGCTTTACGTGTATTGAGCTAGAGCTCTCTTGATTGTAACCAAGTATTAACTTGGAAAGTTGTAAGCCTTTAAGGCATCCGCTTTTATTGTTTACATGTAATACTTTTGTACAGAACAGTTCAGTTAAATAGAAGAAGGTGGACTTTTATTATGTTGATGCATGTTCGATTGATGGGTTTATTGTCATTATTTTGAGGGCGTTACAAAATCAAAACTCACAAACAAAAACCAAAATGTCCCAATCATTTATCACTTTTATAAATTTTTCACTATCATTACTAGTACCAAATGATTTTTCCACAAACATAAAATATAATACATCTATAAAGTCTAAAAAAATTCTCATTATCAAAACGAAAGGCAAACACATAATTTTTTTTACTAAAGACCTATAAGTCTAGTCCAGTCCATAAGATCCGATGGTAGGACCACGACGAGACAGATTTTACATCGAGGGGGGCAACCAAAGCGTCTCCATAAATTTTTATTCAATGCAAGTGTTCAACAAAGAATTTTTTTCGACTTAACCGCCTTGCAATTTGGAATTTTCATCACCCACATCCAAATCAGACCCGAAGGAGTTGAATTCTTTAAGTGATTTGAATTTGGCAGATTAGGTAGGTTGAGTGTGATTATTTGGACTTTTTTTTTCTTTTTGACATTATTAAAATCCTCAACGCCGACCAAGGAAAAGAAAATTAAAAAACAAACGCTTCATATACATCCTCAGAATGCAAGCAACTTCCAATAATCATAATCATAAATAAAATAAAAACAACAAAAATAGAAATATAAAAATTATCAAAAAAACATATTGGTTAAAAAATAAATGAACTTCATATACATCTCACAAAATCAAAATTCTTACGCATCAATACAAGAAAAAATTGAAACAAAAAACAGAGTCTATACAGACAAGAAAACAAAAGGCAAATCTTCATTTTTAATTGGAAAAAAAAAAACACAAAAGTGGGGGGTTTTCTGTAAATGATGTCCAAAGGGTGCTTGAAAGCAAGGGTTGCAGACTTGCAAAAGTGTGGGCATGTGGGGAGGCAACACCGGAGTGACTGGTTGATGTAGCGGACGCCAGTGGTTGGATGAGTCTGAGGGGGTGATCAACATTAGAGAGACATCGAGATCTACATGACAGAAGCTTCGTTCGAGTGTGTGAGAGATATAAATTATCACCAATTTCCCTATTTCATACCCAAATTATTAATTTAGTCTACTTTTTTTATTTATGTTCATGTGATTTAATTGGAGACGATTCTACAACTTATTAATCGTTGAACCCTAATTAATGGGCAAGAAGGTATTTTTTTATTTGAAACAACTTAAATTATACAACCAAACACTCATTAAATTGGTTGTGAGGTGTTGTTTGTTCAAAATAATAAGAAAAATAAGTATTTTGTTAAATGATTTAAGTTGTATACATTTTGAAATAAAATTTGAAGAAATTATAAATAAATAAAACCCAGGGTTTGCCCTTAGTGAAATAACAAACCCTGAGATTTTTAATTCTTCAATTCCAACCGTCAGTTTTTGCAATAAATTCAATTTGAACCATCCGTCCATATCTATTTAAAACCATTAACAAAAAAAAATATTTTGCAACACGTAGCATTATATTATTCACTCTTCCAACTTTAAGTCAATTACAATTTCACCTAAACGACACATAATCACAGCCATCTTTACCAATCATCATAACCATCTTTACCAATCATCATAACCTTCCATCACAACCTTATTATACATCCCACTATACTTGATTATCCTCTTCCACTCCTTCTCCTTGCCCATACCCTATCGTGATCCAACCCTTCCTGTTCAACTTCACATTCCGCCATAGCCATCGCCAGTCTCCCTTTCCCTTTGCCCGGAACCATCCATCACTATCGCCCAATTCACTGCCTCCTTCCACTCCTCCCACTGTCAGTGCCCCTACCTCAATTGCCATTGTTTTTGCTATATCTTTCTCTCATTCATCTTTAATCACCACCACTTCCCTCTCTTTCCATCAACGACAACCACATCCTTCATTCCCTTCCACTGGCAACTACCACTTCTTTTTTTCCCCAATGGCGACACAACCTCCTCTTACTTTCCACCTACGAACGCCACGCACTTCCTTTTTTCCACCAACAATTAACACTTCTTCCTTGTCCACAACAACCGCCACTTGCTTTCTCTTCTCCACCAATGACTACCACCACCGCCTCCCCTTCTCCCCTCGTTCCCATTACTCATTCTCATCGATCACTATTATTATACTTCTTGATCTACATTCCCCATGCCTATTGATCCCCATTCCCTCTTTCCCTTTTCATATACAACCAGTGCCTCCCTCACCAAATTCATACCCATATTAAAGATGCGAGTCAAATGCAAAATTTAGACTACAAATTTTAAAGATTTTCAGATCTCTATCCCCATAAATGCCTGCAATTTTGCTTGTTGATTTTGTTTAGATCTCGATCGAGAACGGGAGATGATGAATGTAGTGTTGGGGAAGGAGAAAGAATAAATTGGGTTGTCGTCAAAGAACAATAGAAGGAATAGTGAGAGTGGTGGATCAAGGCAATGGTGGTTGCATCTAAGGGAAGAAAAGCATTGTTGAATGTTGAGGGTGGGTGAGAGAGAGGAAAGAGTGGATGTGGAAAGAAATAATGAAAGTAAATGACTAAAAGACCATTTTCTGTTTATTTTACTTAACGAAGATGGACTGATGTATGAAATTGGGATCAAATAAAAAACACAAGGTTGAAATTGAAAAAAATAAAACCTCGGGTTTGCTCACATACTAGAGTCAAACCTTGGGGGTTTTTTTTGTAATTTTCCCGAGGTTTATTTATTTTTTCAATTAAATTAAACTTCAACGGTTAATGATTTGTAGAATCATCTCCAATTGGACTACATGAACATAAATTAAAAACTGTTGGACTAAATAGACAAAATTAATAGTTTAAGGATGAAATGGAATAAATGGTGATAGTTTGGGGAATAAAAGTGAAATTAACCCACTCTATTACTATATAACATTATCCCACATCGGCAACGAAGCATTAGTTATCCCACCTTCTATAAATAATGGTGATTTATCATTTTGGCACAATTAGGTTCACATCACCATTATCCTATCAATTATCCTTTTATCTCGTTGATCTAGATGAATATCAAGTTATTGATTTTGTGATTTCTTATTGTTTGAATAAATTGTAATTTGGTGTTATTAAACTCTAATAATTATAATTTTTAATATTTTTGAGTTTTTTCAATTTGTAGAATTTTCTAATTTTAGAATTTTTAGATTTGAGTTCTGATGTTGCATAAAATGACTTCGCCAAACTTGTAGTTTAAAACCAATTTTTTGGCAATAATATTGGCATTGGAAGGATTTTTGTGAGGTCTATTCATTTTTTAGCCTTGCCAAGCCTTTTGGCTTGGCCATTGAAATTGTTTGCTTGACATCAGCTATAGAAGACAAAAGAAAATTATGTTTAAATGAATAACCTAAATAATAAGTCTATCTGTATTTATAATAAAAAGAAATCTTAAAATCTAACCTAATTAGAAAAATAATTATATTATTATTAAATTAAAAATAATAATAAATACACTCTCCGTTGCATTTTGTTTATCCTTTTTTGGAAATTGTGCCTTTATTCAGATCAAGAAACAAGGGCATTTTTGTGAATATATATATATATATATATTTTGCACAATCAAAAGAACAGTTTTTTCTTGATTCGAAAAAAGGCACAATTCTAAAAAAAGAACAAACAAAATAAGAGAGAGGGAACACTTATTAAGAAGTTTAGTTTTGTCCGGCGAAAGAGCCTGCAGGGGCTGGAACAAGGTTTCTAAGTGCGGTAGAAAAAGGTTTGTAATCTCAATGGATGGGTGTATTGGTTGGACAAGGAAGTGAAAAAATTATTAGAAACATGGATCATCCACGAATTGTAATCTTAAAAGTATTTACTATTATAGTACTAGCAGACATGTAATTATTTTCTCAACTTCTTGTCCAACTAATACGTGGATGGCCAATCCATTGAGATTACAAACCTTTTTTTTAGGCTCTGTTTTCAATTTCATCGCATGTGTAGGCGAGGGACAGAGAAGTGTGCGCGCCTCTCACAATTGCGTTCAACTTGATCATGTAGTGAATTTTATTTATTATTATTATTATTATTTTTTATTTATTTTATTTTTGGTCAATGGATTTGGGCGCTTGCTTGCTAGGCCCAAGGGGTCAAAGGACAAGTTTTTGGGTGCTTATGCTTTGCCGTTGGTGGCCCATTATTTTTGTGAATGATATATGACAGTGGCACTTCTGGGCTTCAACTTTGTGATGGTATTTTTGCGCCCAAATAAAGCTAGGAACAATATCTATCTATTCTCTATTCCATATTATAAAGATAACAGGATAATTAATGTAGATGAAACCGCATATCGTAATCGCCTCGGCAATTGTTTCACATAAATAGTGTGTCAACTACTAATTATATATATATATATATATATATTCAAAGCAATGAGATACCATTTAGATTTTTGCCGAGATGAATGGGCTGAGTTGTAGCAATCAGTACAGTTGATTGAGGTTTTCAATTGTAAGGATCAAGCCAATTCAAATTTTAATTTAATATAATCAAGGCCCAGATAATTTTATTTATGCATAATTATAATGCTAATTGTTTAATTTTTCTACACGAATTAGTTTATCTGTTTGCAAGAATGGTCTTCCATTTCAATTTGAGATTTGAGAGATACGCCCGGTAGATAATTTCTTTTATGTTAAAATATTGAGTTTAATTATTTTGTCAATATTTTGGAGATTAAAATAATTATTTACAGCGGCAGTAGTAGACAACAACAAACAAATTCAGCAGTAGTAGACATTTCCTTTTCCACAAATTCTAAGCAAACAAGTAGAGATAAACTAGTTTTTTTTTTGGGGGGGGCATACCTTTGAACCAGAAGGAGTTTCAGGCTGAGGATCATACTCTGGCTCAGACTGAGAGAGGTCGATGACATCATTTGTCTCTCCAGTACTTGACATCTATCAAACAAGAAAAACAAACACATCAAAAAAATAGGATTAATATTATTAGAGAATGTAAATCATACCGTAAATCAAACAAAAAAAATATACATCAAGCTTTCTCCATACCACGGAAATCATACCAGAAATCAAAGAAAAAAAAATTATCCACACCATAGAAACCAAAGAAAAAAATAAAAACAGAAATCATACAATATACACACACCCATTTAAGGTACACTGTTTCTCTCCTTGTATACAGAAATCACTGTTTCAGAAAAAAAATAAAAACAGAAAATATATATATATATACACACACACCCATTTAAGATATAAACTGAAAAAAAATAAATAAATAAAAACTCTTACACACCCACAGCCATTTCAGAAACAGAAAAACAGTGTCACCGAGAGAGAGAGAGAGAGAGAGAGAGAGAGAGGAAGAAGAAGCTCACCGATTTGATCTGAGACGGATGAGAGTGTGAGAGGCAGTACCGAGAGAGATAACTCAGTCTGAGATGAGAAAGAGAAGACAGAGCGAGCACCGAGAGAGACGAGAGTGTTAGAGCATCTCCAACCCATCCTTCAAAACTTCATATTCCTTCCTAATTTTGAGCTCCAACCCATCCTTCATTTCTTGATCCTTCAAATATGAAGGGAGGATAAACAAAATGAAGGAGACTCTAAAATACTATTCACTCTATATTTCTTATTATATTCGAAATAACTTTTAATGTGTAAATTTAATTTTTATAAAATTGACATCAATAAAAAATATGAAATCATACCTTTAAAATGAGTATAATATTAAATATATTTTACAAAAATTTTAAAATTAAATATTTATTAATGAACAAAAATTACTTTTTGATTGGAGTTTAAATGAAGGAAATGAAGATTTGTGGTTGGAGTTTGAATGAATAGTGACCTCCTCTATATTTACTTTTTGAATAAAAAATATTATTTCCATCCTCTTAAGAAGAGGATGTGGTTGGAGATGCTCTTAGAGACAGAGTGGCGTGAATGAATTAGGGTTAGACTCTAGCTTTTATGGGAAACAATGAATTAGGGTTAGACTCTAGCTTTTATGGGAAACAATAAATTATATGACGTGGGAGGGTACATGGGCCTTTTCCCATATTAAGCTTATTTTGTATCTTAATTTTCAAATTAGGTTTAGTTTAGACGGAATTTTTAATTTAGATTAAAGCGTTATTACAAATTGCATTTTCACTGTTTGGAGCCAAAAATGTGGTGAATAGTGAAAGTGCTGTTTCAAACCACGCTTTTAATTAAGAAAGCGTGGTTGCAAATCACGCTTTTAACATAAATTTTTTTTTCTGAAAACCACGCTTTTACTGTGCATCTCATTTAATTCGTTTTCTGAATAAAGCGTGGTTTCAAACCACGCTTTCACTGTGCATATAATTTTTTTTTCCCCTGAAGAAAATGTGATTGTGAATCACGCTTTCACTGTTTAGCTAAAGAAGCGTAGATTTTAACCACGCTTTCACTGTTCACTACAGCAAACATGGATTGAAACCACGCTTTCACTGTTCATTTAAATTTTTTTTTATTTTTTTTTATATTTTGTTTTTTTTCTTGTTCTCATTGTTTTGGTGATAATGTAATTCATAAATTTTTTTTGGCTTTACTAAAGCTGTTCTCATGTTAAACTTTTTTTTTTCTTTTGTCTTTGTTTTGGTTTAGAAGGTGTAATTCAAAAATTTTACATAATATGAGAAAAGCCTCTTCTTTATATATTAATTTTACATAATATTTTTAACTAATTACCAAGCATTTGGGAATTAAGCCAATTTATATATCATTTAAATTTTTATGGGAAAAGCCTCTTTTCATATATTAATTTTACATAATATTTTTCATATATATAATTTTAAAATCATGTCCATTTAGATATTATTAAGCCAATCATGTTCATTTACAAAATTTATGCTTTCACTATTCACTACAGTAAGCATGGATTGAAACCACGCTTTCACTGTTTATTTAAATTTTATTTTATGTTTTTTTTAAAAAAAAATTTCTGTTGTCATTGTTTTGGTGATAATGTAATTCAAAATTTTTTTTTGGCTTTATTAAAACCGTTCTCATGTTATTTTATTTTATTTTTTTCTTTTGTCTTTGTTTTGGTTTAGAAGTTGTAATTCAGAATTTTTTTTTGTTTTTACTAAAGCTGTTTTCATGTAAATTGTTTTTTGTTTATTGTTTTGTCTTTGTTTTGGGTTAGAAGGTGAGAATCTAATTCAGAAAACCAGTTTAGTAAAACCGTTTTGTACCCGTTTTTATTAAAAAAAAAATTCTTTCGTCTTTGTTTTGGGTTAGAAGGTAAGAATGTAATTCAGAAAACCAGTTTAGTAAAACCGTTTTGTACCCGTTTTCATTAAAAAAAAAAAAAAAATTCTTTCGTCTAAGGTGATGTGCATGCTCTACAATCCGAAGCATACCCACATACTGTGTAGTTCGACGAGCAACGACAAAGGGTGAGACGCGAAGAACACCACGGAGTAGGCCAAGAAGACGAAGGCCACCGCGAGAGCTCCTAAAATAAATTTTGTCAACATTTTTGTAATAAAACTTAATACATAATATACGAAGTCACTAATTTACTAAATACTCATACAGGCATGAAAACAACACAGCTGAAGTTGCAAATGTAATAGTTTTTAGTTACATAGGTTATAATAACCCGACCCTCGTATCTGTTTCTGGAATATTTTCAATCCCTTATTCTGAGCATTTAAATGCTTACGGTGAAATTTTATGTGAAATTGAATTTAATTCAGTGAATCCTATGGTTATAGATGCATATCTATTTAATAAGAGAAAAATCTGTCACAATTATAATGTTTGAATCAGAAATTGGAAGCCTTAGCGACTTAATTATCTGAAATTGATTTTACATTTGGGATCGGCATAATTTTTAAGTCATAATATGATTTTCTGTGAAATTTCAATTTGGAATGATTAAACTGATTAAATTTCGTCTTATTCACTTTTTATATATAAGTGCCAATGCTTCTTATACATTGACTTGGGAAAACCATCACTCAAAAATATCTCCTAGAGAGAAAAATTAGAGAAGAAGAGGGTTGAAGGGAAGAGAAGAAGATTGGGGAAATTGAGAGGCTTGGTAGGGAATTGAATCAAGGTATGTAAACACCATCTTAAATTAAGCTCTTTCTTGGGTTTGAGTGAGTTTGCTCTTCTAATTGGGAGAGCTAGAGGTTATGTTGAAGTTTTGTAGAAGATGATTGCCTAATTGGGGAAATTATGCTTATCATGTAGTTGTTTTGGAAATTAATTTGAGTTATGGAGAAATTACACCTTGCTTCCTTGTTAATCTCATGTAGATACTCATCTATGTGGTTGGATTATATGGTTACATATGTGTGTGTGTGTGTAAGAAAGTTAGAAATTTCATGGAATTGGATTGTGATTGATTCATGAATTCAAAGTAATTAAGAACCTAAGTTGATTTATGATTCATTTTTCATGTGATTTTGAGCTTTAATCTTGTGTTAAATTGATCTATTTTGAGCCTTGCTATGTATTCTCTAAGTTGGGTTTTGTGTGAGTTTCGGACTGCCAAAACAGGGGCTCGGCCGCACGTGCGGAGGTCATGGCCGCACGTGCGGGCAAGAGAAAAAAATGAGATTTTGCATTCTGCTTATGGCCGCTCGTGCGGTGAGGAGGGACCGCACATGCGGTCCATGTCCGCACATGCGGAGGGGACGGCCGCACGTGCGGCCCATGTCGGGAAACCTCGTCTGCTTCGTTTTACGTGCTTGATCCTCTGATATGTTTGAAATCAGTATTTGATGCTTTTTGATGTTTGTAAACGTATTCGAAGTAAAACGAGTCAGGAAATAGTTTAAAAATGAAACGAACTAATTCTTGTATGGCATGCATATGTAGGGCACCTACCGGGAGGGATTATCGCTCCATCCACGCACTATGAGTAATAGTACGGCAAATGTACATTTTATTTACCGTTAATGACTATGGTTACTAACGCTCTGTTATGTGTAAATGAGTACATTAACATTTATATCGGTTGAGAATCAGTGTGAACTTGTATAAATGCTGGAAGATTTCCATACATCGGTATGACTTTGGAACCTTTCTGCTCTGTCACTAATGAACATTAACGCTCTGTTATCGATAAGCAAACTACGTCATTCTTAAGAAATAAATGGAACTTAAGTCCATCCAGAAAGGATGGTACTTGTGTGAATCGAAGATTATTCGGTTGTATTATACATGAATCTAAGGTTATTTAGGACCTATAATATGAACACAAAAGTCTACCACTGTTATATGACCCACGTTCTGATATGAATTATTCTGTCTCTATTGACCATATTGTCATGACACATGCGTCTTCCGTTACTAAATGTTATGGATACTCTATTATCTGCAAGTTAGCTATATTGATTCATAACGAATAAATAGAATGTATGTACATTATTTATGGGACCTATGGCATCTCCGTATCTCTAGAATGTGTTACTGTAGACGCGCCCGTGGGCCTCACTCTACAGTTCGGACTCCCTTTTGTTTGTTGCGGTTCGTAATCTGAACCAAAGAGTCCAACTCTGGCAAATCGTTTTGAGAAAACAATTTTTTAGAAAAGAAGTGCCAAACATGGACTGCTTTGCCAGATACAGAGTCGCCACCTAAATATTTTAAAAATGGGGGAATTTAGGAAACCCTGACTCGGTGCCGAAGGCCACGTGTCCGTCATCACCAAAGTTGCCTTGGCTTGGGAGCTTGGGTACGATTGGGGAAGGTCAGCTATGAGCACCCCCTCTCGCCCGGTCCGAAGACCGGCCTCTACTAACCATGATATCCGATTTTGAAAACGTTACGTGTTCTTATTCCGGTTATTAGCCTAGAATTACTATGTTATGCGCGCAGTAAACAAGTATAGACTAGATTGCCTAATTCGGAAATAAACATTGCATACCCGTTCGTTTTGAAAAACGTGTTGGATTTTGCTACTCGCAAGTAGGCTAAAATACAGATTCCAATGAGTTATTCCAACTCAGACAATCCAACCTTCACCCACAGGCATTCAAACAGTTCATTTCACATAAGCACTTAGCCGCATGGCAGGCATACTGTCATGTTAACATTCACACCCATGCAAGATGCTAAAACATAAATACTCACATTGTACTCCGTGCCAAAACAATAAACCAGTTAGCAAACATGCATGTCCTTAGTTCATGTTAAGTGGCTAATGCAACACAGGCAAGGATGCAATTTAGAGTAGGCTCGGCTAACCCTAAAGGTGGCATGTGAAATGCAAACATTCGATGCACGTATTCAATTTGGAATTGAAAGTACAATGCAGTTTGTATGATGTACCGAGCCCGGCGCATGTAAACAATGCATGGATGCACGCATGCATTGCATAAGGTATGCTAAAAGAAACGTGCCCTAATCTACCATCATAAGCAGGTAAATAAAAGGGTAGAAATAAATGGGGGTTGGAAGACATACATACCCACACACCCACACTTATTACAGATACGCCCTCGCTCGGAGGGACCAAAATAATAATACAGTCCAAAAATAAATGAATAAAATATTACAAAATTCTAATTATCAAATTGAACCAGATATATAAAAAGAAAGGGGCCTCAGCCCTGCCTCGGGATGCACGAATGATACATGCTCGATCCGACTTGCCCGGAAAGCCCACACCGTAGCACCGCTGCCTCTGTCTTCACTGTCCTGCCTTTCTGAAAACTGCCAAAGTCCCAAGACACCTTCTATACACTCTGAAAAGTACCACCGGCTGTTTATAATGACCATCGGCTGCTCTAGAGGCTATCGGCCAAAAATACAGTGCCGGCCGGCACTCTTTTCTGCCGGTCGGCAAACAATTCCTGCAGAAGATAGCTTTTGATAAAGAATAACAGCATCAAAGAAGGCATGGTATGGATTTTTGAGCATATTTATGCATGACCAATGCCTCCTATCATGTATAGGACTCAAGGAAACATGGCCCTTGGTTCTTAGGCCACCAATTGTGCATCTTGGTGCATGATAGCCTAAGGAACCAAGATTGCATTTCAATGTCAATATGCATGCAACACACAAATGAGAACTAAGTCCCTATCATGTCAAGATCAAGGGCCTTAGTGACCAAGAGTTGAGACAAGTTACATCACTTGTAGTATGAACTCATCTCAACCCTTATACTTGGCTTGACAACCCCAAACCAAGCCATGGAATGCATGTATGCAACATAGCTCAAGTGAGGCAACATAGGACCAAGATGCAAGACACACCAAATGCAATGCAACCTAACATGGCAAGTGTATGATGCTTAGACATGCAAGATGCAAATGTAATGCTAATATGGACAACCCAAGCAATGGGACCATCATGTTACAACACTTAATGAATCAATTAAGCAACGAACATGAGGCAAGCATGCAATGGTGGATTCAACTACAATGGGGTAGCACTCAAACCACCCCAAAACAGTGGCAAAAAATGCCCAAAATGGTAACCAATATGCTATACAAATATGCAAGTTGATGAGCCTAAACTTAAGGCACCAAAGAGAGCATCTTACCACCACTAACATAACCACTCATGGCATGTATTAGGCGAGCAAAAACAGAGCATTATCATGTAAAAATACACCCAAATCCCTTGACATAGTAGCCCCAAAATACCCTAAACAAACAAGCATGCATAAGGTCTATTCCTAGGCATGAAAGGGCACACCCTTAAAGCATGGAATGGGTCACATATGCAAACATTCAAACATGATTTATGGACTGAAATAAGATCCTAAATGATGCCAAATCATGAGGATGGTCTATGTTGAACATGCTAGAGGCCAAAATACACAAGGCTTACAAGCCTAAAATGCAAAACAACCACATTAAGCATGCCAAACATGGCAAAATCAGAGGCTCATAGCCCTTAAACATGACAAAATGAGGTTAATATCTTCATGGAGTTATGCTAATACATGCAAGAAACAAGGCTTAAACATAAGATGCATTTCTATGCCAAGTGGAGGAATGCAAAGCAAGTATGTGAAGCATGCAAGAGGCTAACAAAACACCATTAGACAGAGATAAAATAAGGTCCAAAACACCCAAAAAAGTTATGAAATGGTGCCAAAGACAAGCAAGCATGCATGTTCCCTTTTAAGCCAAAGACAAAGGCAAAAGAGGGACAAAGGGGAGAGGGGTGTCCCTCCCCTATACAAGGCTTCAAAGTACCTTCCTCACCACTGAAAACCCACTGGTTTTCAGTGGTGAGAAGACCAAAAACACCAAGTTAAATAAAGCTTCAATAAAGGACACCAAAATGGCCTAAACAAGGCCTAAAGGGGTAAGTTAGCACCCAAACCACAAAACACCCTTGATGAATGTTCTAGAGCATGAAAATACAAGCCTTTTTTATGTTATATGCAAAGCCAAAAACACAAAGTAAAAGAGGTAGAAAGCTAGTGCAAGATTGGGGAAACTAAAGCAAAAAGTTTACCCTTGAAGATCCCTTGAAGAACAGGTGGTGCAGCCCTCTCCTTTTGATCAAAACCAGTCCAAAACCTCAGAAAACAAACCTCCAAGCCTCTCAATCTTGGAGCTAGGTGTAATAGTGTGTGTAATGGTGCAAAAGTAAGGTAAAACACACTATTTGGGCCAAAAACACACACACAAGGATGAGAGAGAGGGAGATATGGATATATATGGATGTATATCAGAGGTATATAGATATAGGAGCTCTGGTTTTTGTTCAAGAATGGCCAACCCTTAAGCAATGGAGAGGAAAGGTGCTTAAATAGGCCAAGAAAACTTAATGGCTAAGCAAGAGAGCGGGGTTCAAGGGGTGCAAGAGATTCAAGGGACTCTAGGGCTTCTAGAAGAGTCTAGGACAGCTGGCCAAGCTTCTCCAAGAAGCTTGGCCAAGGGTTCAAGCTCTTAGAGGAGAGAGGGGGTCAAAGGGCCCAAAATGGCCACCCCCGTGCATAGGGAGTGGTGATGGTGCATTCCAGCTGGCACAGCTGGCATGCACTAAGTCTGAGGGTTCAAAGAGGTCACACCGGCCAACCAAAACAGTCATCGGCACAAAAAAGTGCCGGTCGGCAACATATAGTGCCGACCGGCCATAAGTTTTGAGAAAACAGTGCCGATGGTACAAAAAGAGTGCCGGTGATGATGAGGGAGGGCCGGTGGGATGTGGGGATGGCCAACAAGCCATTCCCCACCCTTCAAAGCAAAAACATAGGTGTTTGGTGCCAAAACCGAACACGAAGCGATGAGTCAAGAGGTTCCGAGACGAGGCGCTGCCGCCAAGGCCTCCGGAACTCAAGACTAACACGAACATGGATAATTACCGAGTGTTCGGCGGTGGCGTTCAAGTCTTGAGGGCGGTCAAAAATGGGGTGTCTCTGATTTGCCCTCTTTGACAGAACTTCGAAAGTCATAACAATGGCGGAGTGAATGTCAAAGCCCAGAGACGACCCATTTTTGACAAGGCCGAAGACTTAGACAAACATGCAAGACAAGTAAGATATGCGCCCGAAGGCAGGGGCAAAATGCAAGACAATGCACGAAGCCAAGCATAACTTATGATCATGCAAAGAAAACTGTAACGAAGCACGCGTGCGACAGTTTTAAGCTAGCGTACACCAAACTACACTACAATGCAGAAGGGATGTAAGAGAATTATGGAATTCTTGATACGTCTCACTCGGAGGATACAATACCTGTCTGGTTCGTCTGGTTGCGTCAGCTTTAAATGAACCGTACATACAATATCGTGCCTAAAAAGAAAACAAACTCAACAGGTATGATATTGTTAGCAACACGCATGATAATGTCATCGAAAGTGCGCGACAACGCAAGTCGAGCGGGGTGCATAACAATGCTGTGAAGGTACAGACATATGTAAGTAAAGCATGCGGTCTATGCAAGCAATGTGTATAGGCAGTTGTAATTGAACACATGTGAGTAAAGCAATGCACGCGTGCAAGCAATGTGTGTAGAAAGGAACTTGAACACATATCAGTAAAGCAATGCATGCATACAATGCAATGTGTATAAAAGAACTTGAACACATATCAAAAGCAATGCACGATACAATGCAATGTGTATAAAAAGAAACTTGAACACATATCGAAGAAGCAAAGCACGATACAATGCAATGTGTATAAAAAGGAACTTGAACACATATCGGAAGAAGCAAAGCACGATACAATGCAATGTGTATAAAAAGGAACTTGAACACATATCGAAGAAGCAAAGCATGCATACAATGCAATGTGTATAAAAGGAACTTGAACACATATCAGTAAAGCAAAGCACGCATACAATGCAATGTGTATAAAAAGGAACTTGAACACATATCAGTAAAGCAAAGCACGCATACAATGCAATGTGTATAAAAAGGAACTTGAAATTGAACATGGTAAAACATGATGTTGTAATACAACGCACTGCAACACAATATATTTGAAATGATTTATAGAATTCACAAGATATAAAAGGATACGGGAAGGGACGTCCTTCGCATGTTCCGAGCATCGCTCACAAAAGTCATGGCCTGAGATCAACTCGAAGATCCATTAACATTCCAGTAGTGCACTTTCCCGCACTACCTTTAGTGATGAAGGTGTCAGACCTCACAGTCAACCCGGACAAGGGCGCGAAAGGTACTCTGATTGCAAGGGGAGGTCCCCGGTATCCATTCCGATATTCTGTTACCCTGCTATTTTCTTGCTTTACTTTCCTTTTTACTAATTGTTCAAGCACATTGCACTGCCTCAGGCAGGTTTTATTTTTCAAAAGCGCGTGTTTTTGTGAAACATATGATGGAAATGAAACAACCATTTGTTCAAAAAGGTGTTGTGTTCGTGTTCTATATGCATCGCATCGCAAGGTATCACACCACAAGCGGTCTGAATGAAATCAAAAGCGTGTTTTGAAAACAAAGCACCGCATCGTAATAATCAGGTAGTAAACCAATTACAACTCGATAAGCAAAATAAAGACTTGACAAGCTATTCAAGTGTGAGTATAACTTGACAGACAAATCGACGACTCAAAGAGAGTGGAATACAACTCGATAAGCAAAGGTACAACAACTCGATAAGCAACACGCGACTCGGCGAAATTGATCACCGGAGAGCACCTAAATGGTGGGATTCTCAATATTTAGCATAAACATTTCGAGGACGAGGATAAGGACCATCGGCCAAGCAAGGGGTCCATCGGCCATGGGAATGGCCATCGGCACAATTATTGGCGTCGGCACAAAGATATGGCGGTCGGCACTATTACACGGCCGACCATCAATCTTCAAGACGCCGGAATCGTTGACACCTGTCCTCCACTCAACCTTATCTTCTACAAAAGGGGCTCAGCTTCGTGGTTTCCTTCATTTCAACACTGATTTGCCCAAAATAGAAGTGCTTCTTGCCCAAAATCTTACAACCTGGATTAACAACTTGGATGGTTCGGAAAAGTTGAATTTCTGGAGCTTCGGCATAAATGCACTATTCACTCTGGGTCGCACTCCATTGCATTTCTTGTTTCTCCATGCCGCGGCGAGGTTTTGGAATCCGGTGACACACGTCTTTAGCTTTGCCGGGCAAGAGGTATGTCCTACTTTTGAGGATTTCCAAGTTTTGATGGAATCCGAGCGCGTCGAGGAAATCTTGCCCCAGCTTAACTTTGGCCATGCCCAATCCTTAGGGCAAATGTGTGGACTCACACTGCGTGACGCCCGGTCTTTGATTTGCGATGGAATCTTTGGATATTAGAGCTTGGTCTCTGCGTTCTCGATCTTTGGTGATAGTAATGACCATCATTGGCAACGCTTCCGGCGACACGCCCTTTGTTTGTGCCTGCTATCTTATTTTTTGTTTGCCTCAGGCTCTGGAGGGTCTAATGCCCGGCTGATTGAGGTTGCCCACGGCTTGAAGGAGGGCAAGAGCTGTATTGCCATGACTCTGGCTGAGACGTTGATGAGCTTAGACGCCTTCCATCGTCGAGAAACGTCCAGATTAGCAGGGAGTCCACTACTACTACAGGTAATGTTTCCCACCCAATCTCACATATGTATTGCTCACATCGCTCGGCTCTCAAACTCGGTTTTCTCACAGAAACCCCATTCTCACTTTTCCCTCATCGTACATCTCTCTATTCTTTATTCTCTCATTTTCCATCCCTTCCCAGGTGTGGTTGATGGACAAACTGCAGGTTGTGGACCCTTGTCTGGCATATTCAGCTCGCGGCTACTTCTTCCGGCATCGTCTAGTTAATGCCCTTGATGAGGGGTGGTGGGTTGCTTGGATGTGCAACTTGTCCGCAGACCGCATTGCTTGGCAATGCCCCTGGCTCAATCTACCGGCGATGGGTTATAGCATGACTCGTCAGCCTGGAATTCAGCTGATCGGCCTGACTCACTGTGTGTTCTATTTCCCATTCCGATTCCGGCGTCAGTTTGGTCATGATCAGACCTTCCCGCCAGAGGGGACAGAGTATCCTGCTGCATTCCCAGGCCGAGGTGCACAGCTCGCCCGGCAGGCTACCGCGTGGAGGACATGAGAATTCCTGGCCCCCGCTCCTACTTTCAGTTGCACTTTATCTGATGAGTGCTGGGATTGGCTTAATGAGGAGGCAGTGGTGGGCGATTTGGCATCGAGGCCCGACCGATTACGGGGTCGCAGGAACACCTGACTTGACTATGCCCCGGATTTATTGCTTTATTAGTACTTTCAAGTTTTCTTTATGAATGTAATAAAAAAGCAACTTCGATTTGTATGCGAGAGCCGGAGAACTCTGTATTTGAAATCAATGAAATTGAAGATTGTGGTACTGAAAATTTTCCGTTTGTGGTCCAAAAATGGTCTTAGTTGTAAAAAGATTAGTTTGAACAAAGTCAACTTTTATTAAAACTTTTCAAAACTATTTTCGATATGGATCGAGCGACACGCTGAGATCTATCAGCGAGATGCACAACCCGGATCCGAAAGCTGGAAAGTTGCCCTAGTCTGAAGAGTACCGGACCTTCCGCAGCGGAAAGTTGCCCCTAGTCTGAATAACCTTTGCAGGAGATCACGATGAATCTTGATGGACAAAGATGACTGAGATGATCAAATGGACAAGGTTGATCGAGGAAAATGTTTATGGCTGAACTTCGAAATGAAGCTGCCTACGTATCCCAAAAATGGGAATCAAGCCTTACGTAATTCAGGCTTGGGTTCACTCGAGTATTTTTGCTCTCCTTTTGCGCTCTAACTTTTGCCAAGGTCGCCCTTTGCGGGTTTTCAACCTTGCAAGCTCAGTTTTTATATTTTCTAATTTTTTGTGCTCTAACTTTTGCCTAGGTCGCCCTTTCGGGTTTTCGGCCTAGCGAGCCTCTCAAGGGTAATATTACTTCAACTTGTCCATATTGATCGGTTGGGAGAACTCCAGACCATCTAGGTCTATCAGAACCACAGCTCCACCTGACCAAATAGCTTTGATGATGTAGGGACCAGTCTAATTGGGCCTGAACTCGCCCCTTGGGTCATGGATGGGAGCTCGGTTGTCCTTGAGTACCAAATCTCCTTCCTTTAGATTCCTGGACTTAACTTTCTTATTGAAAGCCCGGGCGATTCTGCGCTGATAACCTTGGACATGGTACAATGCTTTCAGTCTTCTTTCATCAAAGAGCATGAGTTCCTCAAACCTGCTCTGCTGCCAATCTGCTTCAGCTACCTGACACTCAGCCAGCACTCGCAATGATGGGACCTCAATTTCAATAGGTAGAATAGCCTCCATTCCATAGACTAATGAGTACGGAGTCGCTCCAGTCGAAGTTCTAATTGAAGTCCGGTAGCCCCACAAAGCAAACGGCAGCTTGTCTGGCCAGTCCCGGTAGGTTTCCACCATCTTTTGCAGTATATGCTTGATATTTTTGTTGGCGGCCTCAACTGCTCCATTGGTTTGCGGCCGATATGTGGATGACTTATGGAAAGCCACGTTGTACTTCTCCAACAAATCAATCACTTCCTTCTTGAAGTGGGAACCATTGTCTGAAATTATCTCGTTTGGGACCCCATAACGACAAATGATGTTGTTTCTGATAAATTTCGCAACATGCGAAGCCTTTAATACCGCATAGGACTGGGCCTCGACCCACTTGGTGAAATAATCTATTGCAACCAAGATGAACTCATGTCCATTCGACCCCTTCGGAGTAACAGCCCCAATTACGTCAATTCCCCATACTGAAAACGGCCACGGCGAAGTCATGTTGTACAGCTTTGATGGCAGGATATTCATGCGGTTTGCGTGGATCTGACATTTGTGGCATCGCCGAACAAAACCAATACAATCCTCCTCCATGGTGGACCAATAGTAACCCTCCGAGGATCTTCGAAAACATCACTCCATTCATGTGTGCACCACATTCTCCTCCATGGATGGCCTCCATCAACCGCTTTGATTCTTCAACTTCTACACACTTGTGCATTCCCGGATGGCCCCTCTTATCTGATTTACCCCACGGATGACTAACCGAGCGACCATTCTTCTAATTGCCCTTTTATCCTTGGCATTTGCCCTGGTGGATATGCTTCCTTCTCCAAGAAATTCCAAATATCGTAATACCGGGGTTTTCATCACGAACCTCGTCTATAGCAACAACCGACTCATAGGTTGGTGCAAACTTGTAGTCAATGATGTTGGGCGATCCGACTCCAAGCGGGATGTCTATCATGGAAGATAGAGTTGCTAAAGAATCTGCGAACTTTGTTGTTCTCTTGGAAGATGGCGAAGTTGACTTCAAACCGAAAATTAACAAATCCGAGTGCAGTGATACATCATCATTTCTTCTTCTTTGACTTTCCAATCTCCTTTTGCTTGAGATACAACAAGGTTCGAGTCCCCGATGACATCCATCCGCCTTGCCCCTAGTTCGAGGGCTGCTTCTAAACCAGCAATGCATGCCTCATATTCTGCCTCATTGTTCGAGACTTTGAATCGGAGTTTGAAGGCTAGGGGATCTGGGATTTGTCGGTGCTATCGACAACACTCCTATCCCATACCGTCTTGGTTTGGCGCTCACAAAGTACATAAATCAATATTCATCGTCGATGTGCAAAATGGCCTCATCTGGGAATAAGTACTCAACTGCTTCATCCCCCTCAACCAGGTGGTCGGTAAGGAACTCTGCTACTGCCCTTCCTTTTACTGACTTGCGCATCACATACTTCAGATCGAATTCGGAGAGCAACAAACAACCAAGCTAGCCTACCCGTAAGTGCGGTTTCAAAAAGATATTTGATGGGATCAAGTCGTGAAACCAACATTACTGAGTGAGCTAACGGTAGTCTTTGCGACTTCATGGTAGCCCATACCAAGGCTAAGCAGGCTTTTTCCAACGGTGTGTAGCGAGTCTCATACTCTGGCATCTTCTTGCTGAGATAGTAGATGGCTCTTTCCACTTTGTCTTGATTCTTGCGAGCATACTGACCCATTGTAGTCTCGATCCTTTGAAAGGTACAATATCAGCGGCTTCCGACTCTGGCGGTGACAACAGGCGGGTTCTAAGTATTCTTTGATCTGCTCGGCGACTTGGCATCGGCCGTCCCACTGGAACTTCGTCCCTTTCTTCAAGAGACCAAAAAGTGGTTCACAAGTCAAGGTTAATTTTGAGATAAACCGTCTTATGAATTGCACTTTACCCAGAAAGCCTCGCACCTCCTTTTCAGTCCTTGGTGGTGGCATTTCTAAGATGGCCTTGATTTTGGAAGGGTCGACTTCGATGCCCCTTTGTGTAATCAGAAACCCTAACATCTTTCCCGCTGTAACACCAAATGTACACTTTTGAGGATTTAGTCACAACGGAAATTCTCTGATCCTTTGGAAAAACTTTTTCAAGGCGATGTAGTGGCCCTCTCTTTCTTTAGACTTGACAATCATGTCATCCACGTACACCTCCACCTCTTTATGGATCATATCATGCAATATTGTGGTCGCAGCCCGTTGATAAGTAGCCCCAGCGTTCTTCAACCCAAACAGAATTACCTCAGCGATAAGTCCCACGGGGTGGTAAGCGATCTTCTCCGATCTTCGGGTGCCATTACTATCTGATTGTAACCTGAGAAGCCATCCATAAACGAAAGCAAAGCATGCCCCGCTGTGAAATCCACCAGCTCATCGATGTGTGGTAGGGGAAAGTCGTCCTTCGGACTGGCTCTGTTCAAATCCCTGAAGTCCACGCATACTCTAATCTTGCCATCTTTCTTCGGCACTGGAACAATATTGGCCAACCAAGTCGGGTATTCGGATACCAGCTGTGAACCTGCATCTTTTCGCTTGGTGACCTCTTCCTTAATCTTGATGGCCCAGTCTGGGCGGATTCTCCTGAGTTTCTGTTTGACGGGTCGGGCCTCGGGGTCGAAAGGGATCCGATGCTGTACAATCTCAGGATCGATTCCAGGCATATCTTCGTAGGACCACTCGAAAACATCTTTGAAATCTTTTAATAAAGCGACTAAGCGCTCGCGTTCCTCTGAAGACAACGTGGACCCGATCTGGACCAGCTGCGGGTCCTTCTCAGTACCAACATTCACAGTAGTGATTTCGTCCATTAAGGGTTTAACAAATCTCTCCTACTCCTGATCAATTAATCGTTGCAAAACCGGAGGAATTTCTTCCTCGTCGTTTTCATCAAAATTTTGAAAGTCCTGATTTAAGCAATAAATCAAAGGCACAGAAAAGTACTCAGAAACCACATTCACCTCATTCTCATTGAGTGCTTCCAAACCGTCTGATTCCTCTGTTACAACAGACTCAAAAGAGAAAGAAAAAACTGACACAGATTGTGGCATCCGGTTATCACCCCAGAATCTGGGACTCGGACTCGGTCGGCTGAACGATTAGACTCACAAGACTCGGTGGAATCGATTAGGCTCACTACTGACCCGGTCTTTGCTTGATAAAAATCCCTCTTCGTATTGCTAAACGAGAGAAGGTGCGATGGATGCATCCAAAATGATTGCCGATAGGCCTGCAGCCATTTCATCTCCGATCATGGACACCGAGGAGTTATCCCCCAAGCACAACTGGTCGATCGAAGGATCTGAAAGTAGACAAGCCAGCGCTACCCCCATTTCAAGTGCAATGTCCTCAGACTCTATTTTGCTGCTCTGTTCCGCTTTGACTATCGGGTTTGTCTGCTCCTCAGCAACATCATTCCCAGGTAATTGTAAATCGAAGAATATCTCAAATCTCAGTACGCGCTTCTTCTCTGCGTTCAGCCACGGCTCCGAAAAACCACAAAACGGAAAATCCTCTCCCTCTCGGACAAAGCGTCCGTTCAGGGTGCCCTGGATGGGCCGGTGCATCAACTCGAAAGGTTTCCCCATTCGCTTCGCTTTGGCTCTTCCAGCCATTTCCTTTCCCTTCCTTACCCAATCCTCCTTGGTGGGCATATAACCCAAGCCAAAGGTATGAGGGTTATGTGGCACCTCGGCCAATGCTGCGACGCCTTTCCGGCCACTCTTTCCTAATCCCATCCCGGGGATGTGCTGGAGTTTGTTCATGAGATACCTTGCACGAAAGCAGCGGCGTATATCCGTCGTTAGCGACCATGATGCTTTGTACAACTGAGCCTCGGCAAGGTAAATCCGATATGAACCGTCCTCCATGCCATGCTCGATTTCTAGAACGGTGTGGATACTTCCTGGTGGGTGGATCGATGAATTCAAAACAATGGCTACTCCTTCGTAGGGTATTTCACCACTTGATGCAGTGGATGATCTTGCCTTCACGATGCCCACATACCGCTAACGACAAGTTAAAAGTTGCAGGCACCTCTAAGACGTGAAAATCTATCTCCTGCTGTCCCGGCCCAACCTTTGTCTGAACTTTAACGGTTCCCATCACTTCTCTACTCGTGTTGTCGTATGCCCGGATCACCTGAGCTATTGGCACAAAGTCCGCGATTTTTAAACCAATCGCATAAGCTGTCCTTGCCGGGCAGACGTTGATGGCGGACCCTGTATCAACAAGGACCACCGGTATCCATTTGTTCCTGCACTCCACAGAAATGTAGAGTGGCTTGTTGTGATTTGTGCCCTCAGGCGGTAATTCCTTGTCAGCGAATGTCGACATCAGGCAGCCCCTCCTAGAAAGACCAACCCTACCAGTTGTTCTGGCGTTGTTTCTATCGACAGCTTGGCCTCATCCATGGCTGAAAGGACGGCCTGTCTATGCACTAGAGAAGCCATAAGCAGTCCCCAAATGGAGATGTCTGCTTGTATCTTTTTCAATTGTCTTAACACGGCCTCATCCTCGAGTTGCTTTTCTTTCTGCTTCTCTACCTCCCTATCTTTCCCGGACGTTTCTGGTTGATCCAGATGCGGAGGCTTGAGGTACCGTCCACTTCGTGTCATGTGGTCGACCTCTCCAAGATACCAGGTATCATCGGGTTGGTCGTTTCCCCAGTCCTCGTCTGTGTGGGCAAGACATAAATCCTCATCTTCCCACCACATCCCATCAGCAACTGACAAGCATCTGTCTGGCTCTGGTATGACCGTTCTCGGACCCATGGTATCTTCCATCCTCGTGCTCGCAGCACCATCGGTTTCTGTGCACGCAGCAGTTTCAGTCCCTACATGGGCCTTTGCTTTCCTGACTCTCTCAGAGTCTTCAACCCTTTCGCTCGATTACAATATGTCTGTTGTTCAATAATTCCCGTAGTCAAGATGCTCCAATCCCGAGCGAAATTCTTTGTACAGGCGCTCCCCGGCAATACACTCTGTTCTTCAACCCTTCCGGCTATCACCGACATTCTTGCCCTAGGGCCTTGCTAAAATTCTTCTACAACATCGGTTGATCGTCCAACAATCCGAAACCTCTGTTGATTCCTCATAATCAAACCGGTTAGCGGTGGAGTCTCCTAGATCTTGGCTAGAAAAGCTGAAATTGGCAAAGTGCTCCCACAGTGGTCATATCATCGCTTCTGTCCCAAAGCTGTCTCCTTGAATCATACACAACTCTCCTTCTGTGGCGGTTCCACTCTGGCCCATCTTGGCCTATTGATGAAATGTAGTCGCTTCGGATGTATGCCTTTTCAATGCAATCCCCAAATTCCGCAGACTCTAGCTCAATAATCTCCTTTTCCTCTGCAATCTCGGCTCTTGCATCCTCGATGGTCGCCACCATAGGCTTAGATTGGGTTGTGAAGATGTCCATCATGCACAAGTCGGTGCCTTGAGGAAGAACACCTCCGGCTTAGGTAGGTGGGAAGGAGTGATATAGACACTAGGGTCGTAGGACACGTCCCCAGTATGGATGAAATTGAGTCTTTTGGGTGGTGGATTTTGGTTATGTGTGGGGAGGGGGTTTGTGTTAACGTTGGGTTTCTCGGGAGGTAAAATCACCCCGTTGTTGATGAGATCTTGAATCTCATGGCATAATCGGAAGCACAGGTCGGTGTCATGACCGTACTGTTGGTGGAATGCACAATACTTGGCTGGGTTGTGGGAAGGGGGAAGTTGTTCCGGTAATGGCCGCGGCTCCAGGGGCTTCAAGTGCCCTTTTCTGATTAAAACCCCCAGAGCTTTGGACAGGGGCATATATAGTGGTGCGAAGGTTCTGGTGTTTTTGGGAAGATATTTAGTTGTTTGCGGTTTGCTTCGGACGCTTAGGAGAATGGCGTAATGCCATGGCTCTTGGGGGAGGGGTGGTGGTGACCATGCTCACATCGGAGGCTCTTGTAGTCGTAGTGCCACACGGGCCTGTATTGGTGTTACGATTGAAAGTTCGGCGGGGTTGCTCCCGGTCATTATCAATCAAGCCTTGTTTCAGTGCATCCTCGATCTGCACCCCCATTTCATGTAGGTCAGCAAAAGTAGGAAAGGGAGTACAATCATTTTACGCATCAATTTAATTTGAAGATTGCGCACAATCATCGAATCGATCTTTGTCTGTGGGTCTCAAGGTCATCATCGAAGCCTTAGCACGCCATCGGTTACAAACTCTAAAGCTCTCCTCGGGTTCTTCTTAGGGTTGTCTCGAGATCGGGTGGTAATCTCGTCTGCGTGTTGTATAGTCTTGCAAGGTGAAGGCCTCAGCCATTTCGTCCCAATTCCTCTTGACGTCATCTTCCAGCTTGGCATACTATATGGCCGCCACACCCGACAGGGTCCGGCCAAATAGAGACAGCTTCTGCAACCTGGTGAGGCCCATCGGCCTTAAGACATCTGAAAATAGCCTCAGGTGCACCATGGGGTCCCCGGACCCATCAAACCGGTCAATGTGCGGCATTTTGAATCTATCAAGCAGCGTCACAGCTGCATCGGTGTATCCATCTTCAATGTCAGGGATGGTCTTGACTCACAGGATCTCTTAAGCTTCTCAAGCTTACTCAACTTTAGTCTTGATGGGGTCGATCTCGAACTTCGAAGGGAAGTCCGGCGGAGTTAGTGGGTGTTTTGATAAGCTGGGGTAGGATCGGGGTGGGCGGTCTGTGGGAATGTCTGTGTCATTGAACATTGAGTCGCCTCTCGGGGTTTGGAACTCTGGCGGGGAGAACTTCGAGAAGCGGATGCTCCGGTTCTTTGTTGCAACCTTACAATCAACTCTGCTTGTTCATTCACAACCAGGGCCTGCTGTTTAACAAACTCTGCCTGTCGGACAGCATCCTGCTGCATCATTTTCATGCTCTCTTGGAGGTGGCGCACCATCTCTTCTAAACTGGCCATCTTTGCATTACATTCTTGAAATACCGGTATAGGTTCCCTTCCTATAGAAAAAACAGAATCCTGATCCCTACTGTATTCGGGTGGGGTAGACAAAGCCCTCTGAACTGACTGTTGAACTAATGCCCTCTGCCTGACTGTTCTCCGTTTAGTGACCGGGGGTAGAGAGTGGTACACTGGTTGTCCGTCTACCAGATCCTCAGATCGATGGAGTCGACGACCTCTGATCCAGAGTGCTTGGGGAATATCTACTGGGTTAGAAGCAATTGTGCTCAACTACCTAGTATAAAGATAAATCAAGCATTTAGATAGACAGTCAATCGGACAGCGTAACAGCGTAAATAAATTAACACATAACACACGGTCGGGTTTTTAACATATACGGCCAAAAGCTGGATACTCTGTTCCTCAAACAACGATCCTTTGTTTAGGATTGTTGCCCTAGGCACGAATCGATACCCGAGACAAGCGATTCTTAAAACAACGTCTTGGTGCCCTCGGGCCTGATACTCAAACTTGCAAACTGACATGTACCTTCCTGCAGAGACACACTCCTAAAGCACATAGCAGATAAATGAGAACCAAAACACCTCTATGTTGGGGTAGGGTTTCCCTGTCCTATTTTGTCAGGAGCTAGGGTTTCACTGCGCACACAGCAGTTTCAAACAACCTAACATCGGGTAAGCAACCTGTCCTAGTTTGGAATGGTCACTATGGATTCCGAATATGCACTAGGTCGAATGGTCAAAAAGGGTGCCCATGGCTTGGTTTGTGTTCCCATCTTGTCGAGCCCTGGCAAATTGACCTTATGGACATGCCTTGACAAGACAAGCCTCCCAAACCGTTCGAGAATGGCGGATGGCAAACCTTTGTGTTCCTAGGCGCACCAATGCAAATGCAATGCGAAGAAACACATAAGCATAGTCAAAAACAGGATATCACGAGTTTGAGTCAAGCTCTCTAAAATCCCCAGCAGAGTCGCCAGAAACTGTAGACGCGCCCGTGGGCCTCACTCTACAGTTCGGACTCCCTTTTGTTTGTTGCGGTTCGTAATCTGAACCAAAGAGTCCAACTCTGGCAAATCGTTTTGAGAAAACAATTTTTTAGAAAAGTGCCAAACATGGACTGCTTTTCCAGATACAGAGTCGCCACCTAAATATTTTAAAAATGGGGGAATTTAGGAAACCCTGACTCGGTCAAGAAGCGTGTAAAATCATCACCAAAGTTGCCTTGGCTCGGGGAGTTTGGATGCGATTGGGAAGGTCGACTATGAGCACCTCCTCTCGCCGGTCCGAAGACCGGCCTCTACTAACCATGATATCCGATTTTGAAAGCGTTATGTGTTCTTATTAGGTTATTAGCCTAGAATTACTATGTTATCTGCGTAGACAAACAAGTATAGACTAGATTGCCTAATTGAATAAACATTGCATACCGTTCGTTTTGAAAAAGCGTGTTGGATTTTTGCTACTTAAGTAGGCTAAAATCTGATTCAATGAGTTATTCCAACTCGAGACAATCAACCTTCACCCAGGCATTCAAGCAGTTCATTTCACATAAGCACTTAGCACGCATGGCAAGCATCTTTGTCATGTTAACATTCACACCCATGCGAGATGCTAAAACATAAATACTCACATTGTACTCGTGCCAAAACAATAAACCGGTTAGCAAACATGCATGTCCCTAGTTCATGTTAAGTGGCTAATGCAACCACGAGCAAGGATGCAATTTAGAGTAGGCTCGGCTAATCCTAAAAGGTGGCATGTGAAATGCAAACATTCGATGCACGTATTCAATTTGGAATTGAAAGTACAATGCGGTTTGTATGATGTACCAAGCACGGCATGTAAACAATGCATGGATGCTGCGCATGCATTGCATAAGGTATACTAAAAAAGCGTGCCTAATCTACCATCATAAGCGGGTAAATAAAAGGGTAGAAATAAATGGGGTTGGAAGACATACATACCCACACACCCACACTTATACAGAATCGCCCTCGCTCGGAGGACCAAAATAATATCTGATCAAAAATAAATGAATAAAATATTACAAAATTCTAATTATCAAATTGAACCAGATATATAAAAAGAAAGGGGCCTCAGCCCTGCCTCGGGATGCACGAATGAAGCATGCTCGATCCGACTTGCCCGGAAAGCCCACACCGTAGCTTTCATCTTCCTCTGCCTTTAAACCTGCCAAAGTCCCAAGACACCTTCTATACACTCTGAAAAGTACCACCGGCTGGAGGAAATTACCACCGGCTATTTATAATGTCCATCGGCTGCTCTAGAGGCTATCGGCCAAAAATCTGATCTTGGGCGGCATTCTTTTCTATTTGGTCGACAAACAATTCTGCGGAAAGGCGGCTTTTGACAACAATGAGACCAGCAGTGCATGGTATGGATTTTTGAGCATATTTATGCATGACCAATGCCTCCTATCATGTATAGGACTCAAGGAAACATGGCCCTTGGTTCTTAGGCCACCAATTGTGCATCTTGGTGCATAATAGCCTAAGGAACCAAGATTGCATTTCAATGTCAATATGCATGCAACACACAAATGAGAACTAAGTCCCTATCATGTCAAGATCAAGGGCCTTAGTGACCAAGAGTTGAGACAAGTTACATCACTTGTAGTATGAACTCATCTCAACCCTTATACTTGGCTTGACAACCCCAAACCAAGCCATGGAATGCATGTATGCAACATAGCTCAAGTGAGGCAACATGGGACCAAGATGCAAGACACACCAAATGCAATGCAACCTAACATGGCAAGTGTATGATGCTTAGACATGCAAGATGCAAATGTAATGCTAATATGGACAACCCAACAGCAGGACCATCATGTTACAACACTTAATGAATCAATTAAGCAACGAACATGAGGCAAGCATGCAATGGTGAATTCAACTACAATGGGGCAGCCCTCAAACCACCCCAAAACAGTGGCAAAAAATGCCCAAAATGGTAACCAATATGCTATACAAATATGCAAGTTGATGAGCCTAAACCTAAGGCACCAAAGAGAGCATCTTACCACCACTAACATAACCACTCATGGCATGTATTAGGCGAGCAAAAACAGAGCATTATCATGTAAAAATACACCCAAATCCCTTGACATAGTAGCCCCAAAATACCCTAAACAAACAAGCATGCATAAGGTCTATTCCTAGGCATGAAAGGGCACACCTTTAAAGCATGGAATGGGTCACATATGCAAACATTCAAACATGATTTATGGACTGAAATAAGATCCTAAATGATGCCAAATCATGAGGATGGTCTATGTTGAACATGCTAGAGGCCAAAATACACAAGGCTTACAAGCCTAAAATGCAAAACAACCACATTAAGCATGCCAAACATGGCAAAATCAGTGGCTCATAGCCCTTAAACATGACAAAATGAGGTTAATATCTTCATGGAGTTATGCTAATACATGCAAGAAACAAGGCTTAAACATAAGATGCATTTCTATGCCAAGTGGAGAATGCAAAGCAAGTATGTGAAGCATGCAAGAGGCTAACAAAACACCATTAGGCAGAGATAAAATAAGGTCCAAAACACCCAAAAAGTTATGAAATGGTGCCAAAGACAAGCAAGCATGCATGTTCCCTTTTAAGCCAAAGACAAAGGCAAAAGAGGGACAAAGGGGAGAGGGTGTCCTCCCTATACAAGGCTTCAAAGTACCTTCCTCACCCCGAAAACCCACTGGTTTCGGTGGTGAAAACAAAACACCAAGTTAAACAAAGCTTCAATAAAGGACACCAAAATGGCCCAAACAAGGCCTAAAGGGGTAAGTTAGCACCCAAACCACAAAACACCCTTGATGAATGTTCTAGAGCATGAAAATACAAGCCTTTTTATGTTATATGCAAAGCCAAAAACACAAAGTAAAAGAGGTAGAAAGCTAGTGCAAGATTGGAAACTAAAGCAAAAGTTTACCCTTGAAGAACCCTTGAAGAACAGGTGGTACAACCCTCTTCTTCTGATCAAAAACAGTCCAAAACCTCAACAAACAAACCTCCAAGCCTCCCAATCTCAGAGCTAGGTGTAATAGTGTGTGTAATGGTGCAAAAGTAAGGTAAAACACACTATTTAGGCCAAAACACACACACAAGGATGAGAGAGGGAGATATGGATATATATGGATGTATATCGAGGCATATAGATATAGGAGCTCTGGTTTTGTTCAGAATGGCCAACCCTTAAGCAATGGAGAGGAAAGGTGCTTAAATAGGCCAAGAAAACTTAATGGCTAAGCAAGAGGGGGTTCAAGGGTGCAAGAGATTCAAGGGACTCTGGGGCTTCTAGAAGAGTCTAGGACAGTGGCCAAGCTTCTCCAAGCTTGGCCAAGGGTTCAAACTCTTAGAGGAAGAAGGGTCAAAGGGCCCAAAATAGCCACCCAGTGCATAGGGTGGTGATGGTGCATTCGGTGGCACGGTGGCATGCACTAAATCTGAGGTTCAAAAGGGTCCTGTGGCCAACCAAAAGCAGTCATCGGCACAAAAAGTGCGGTCGGCAACATATAGTGCCGGCCGGCCATATGTTTTGAAAAGCTTGCGATGGTACAAAAAGTGCAGTGATGATGAGGGAGGGCGGTGGGATGTGGGGATGGCCAACAAGCCATTCCCGCCCTTCAAACAAAACACAGTGTTTGGTGCCAAAAGCCGAACACGAAGCGGTCGAGTCAAAAGGTTAAAGGCGAGGCGTATTTGCGAACCTCCGGAACTCAAGACTAACACGA
Organism: Camellia lanceoleosa; assembly: GCA_025200525.1. Classification (NCBI taxonomy): domain Eukaryota; kingdom Viridiplantae; phylum Streptophyta; class Magnoliopsida; order Ericales; family Theaceae; genus Camellia; species Camellia lanceoleosa. The sequence goes on from JANUSC010000490.1 coordinate 100,580, forward strand.
ACATGGATAATCACCGAGTGTTCGGCGGTGGCGTTCAAGTTTTGAGGGCGGTAAAAAATGGGGTGTCTCTGATTACCTTTTGCTAACAATTATCGATAGCGTTACTGTTAAACCTATATTACAGATGGTAATTCATGTGAATAATGGGAAGAATGTTTGTAATTTACGTATGATCTTTGAAGTTAATACATTACGATGATTTACGGTATGGAGCAAAGTCTTTATGCAGAACTAAGTGCTACACTTTGATGGGAGCCACCTCTAGAATCGTCTGAGCCACCTCTTAAGTCCATACACATGTTAGTTACGGGCGCTAGGCAGTTCTATTATTCTGGGCGGTAGGCCGATTCTGTATCTGTTAGGCCTATGGCGTTCTGGCCGATAGTGGGCTTTAAGCCATTTTGTTGAAAAGCTGGACCCATGGGCATTACGGAAGTAATTACGAGAATGTGGTTAATCATCAACCTGCGATTACATGCTTTATTACTCAAGTTAAACATTACATTATTTATGTACTATTATTCACTGAGTTTCACTCATCCTGTATTTTGTTTGTTTCTGTAGGTAATCAACCAAGAGACCAGTCCTGACCCTTAAGGCTCGTCTCTCTCTTGTCAACCTCGGTGTGTCCAGGCACTTAGCTGAAGCCCGTACATTTTGTAACATGTTGTTAGTTGTTTTTGGATTATGCTTTGGCTGTCTTTCATTAATATTTTTGTTATACGCCCAATTGTGAAATTTGAGTCGAAGTATATGTGTGTAAGTTTTCCGTATATTATTTACCTAATGTGATGTGTGATCCTGGCATAATAGTGGTAGCTCAATGGAATAGATTTTTTTTGTTATCAAGTGCTTCCGTTCAGGCCCCATACGTTACATATATCGATTTTATGTCCGTTTCTGATGTAGTCATGACCAAAACTTTTAGGGCGGTTTTGGGCGTGACAAGTCATATCGAAACCGAGTTGCTATCTCACACACGAATCCATTGAGCTTTAGGATGTCTAGAAAGACTTAGGTATCATGCATGACATCCTTCTTGCATATGAAAAGATTGATGGCAACGTCAAGTGTATCTGATGCGCTAACGATCATGATCCATGTCTATCATATATTACGGTGTATATAGTAATTGATTTTGATGATCACGAGCATGGTAAGCACAAAGATGGAAGACGGAGGTTTACCTCCGCATGGTTAGGCAGAATGAAAAAGACAATTATGGGATTAAGTTAGAGTTGCGCGACTGAGCGTAGTGAGGGTTCGAACTCATTGGTAAGACAATTTATATGCCAATATGTGCCTCGGTTGTTATTTTTGGGTTGGTAATTACCCGTGAGAAATGATGGTAACGTGATTGTGCTTCCTAGCATGTGTTCAAATGAAGTGATTAAACTCTAAGTATGGGATAATTCTAAAACTAAAGAAAATGATATATGTGATATTCTAACTTTTATGCTATAGTTATATCTTCCTTGCCAGAATAATGTTTAAATCTGTGATTTTAGGAAATTACTGTAATTGAATATTTTGATAAGATGTGTTTTGGTGGGATAATTAAAATTGTGTTGCGTATGACTGGTTGTAAGAAAAAGTTATGCATATAGTGACCCCTCTTAAAATTGTATAAGGAGTTAAGTGAATGTGATTTTGTTTCCCTCTTGATTGTTTAAATAGATGGGGGAAGGACTTACACATTAGCTATGCTTGGAACCTTGAAATAACATATAATTAATATGATTTTGTGAACCGAAGAAATTAATGACAACTTCTGATGAGGAATCGAAAGAACTATTGTTGGTATCTAATCAGTATTGTTTATGTGTAATTGGGATTTAATTGCGAGAATCTGTACTCTGTACTCTGACCTCTGTATTCTGTAATCTGTAATTGAGACTTCTTATGAGTAATAGTCGAATGACATGAAGAATCCCGCCTATAATACGTGTCTGCCCGTATGACACTCGTAAAACAATAGATAAGCATTAATTAATTGGACATCGAACCTAAATGAGTGGCAATCTGAAAAGTTACTGCAAGAATTAGAATCCTGCCTCTGTGTTTTAATAATTTAAGATTGAGAAATCATTTCTGTGATATATCTCTGTGCAAAACTGCAAATGTTGCAAATTGCCAATTTAGTCCTCTATTTTACATTGGAGGTGATAACCTGAACTGTTCTGTACAATATAGCGAACTTTGTTTAAAAAAAAAAAAGGAAAAGGAAATGGATATGGACATGGGAGTACTCTATATTAATGATGGGTTAACGATATGTACTGGGCATTTATTTCCTATTGCATGCATATATAAGTAAATTTGTGCAATACACACTATGTGCTTATGAATTGATTTACTATCTTGTTGAATTAATCTTGCCAAGAATTTTATCGTTATACTGTTGGGGTTCTAGATATTATGGAACCCAAATGGATGTGATTAATGTATACCTACTGAAATTATGAGCCTACGAATGAATCTGGTAGAACCTCGTGCGAGGAATAATGGACACTCTATTTATGCTAATTGACTGGGCCGAACGACTAGTCTATAATTTCTGTATGGTTGTTTACTAATCCACTGTAATTATAAATTGTGAATATGAAACCCTATGGTTGATCTTGTATCGTTCAGTAGGAAGAGAAAGAATTATCTGAACTATGGAACACTGAAATGACTAAGAAGAGGCCAAATTCATTTGTGCTATAGCAAGAAGAAATGCTTATTGAGAGAGGATGTACATTTCTTGTTATGACTGATTAACTACAATGAATTCAAATTTAATTTCTAGCTCTATCCTTGGATGGCTTCTTTTGCTCAAAGAGATGATTGTTCTACCTAACGTTATTGCTTAGATTCGAACATATAATGGTATGATTAAGTGGCTATCATGGCACACCTGCATGAACACTAGTTTAATACTAGCATGACTGTTTGATTTGGGGCATGGTTCTCTTTGTACCTCATGCTTAGAAGTAATGTGATAAGGAATTAACAATGTGTACTGAGACCTTTCTTTCTGTCGTATGAACTGTGTTAAAGATTATTACATATAATTCTGAACCAATATCATGGTAGGCTTTTGGAATGCTTTTGGAAATTGAGGAATACAAAAAAAAAAAAAAAAAAAAAAACTATATATGACTTTAGTTAACAACTTGTCTCTAAGTGATTCGTAAAATGTGAATTACCCAGTAATGAAATTGCATATGAACTATTAGTACTGGGACGATCTCGATAGGAACATAAAAAAAAACATATTGTGGATGGAATTAGCGTATGCTCTGAGAATACGAATTCGTGCCTCATGTGCTTAAGGAAATGATATCTATTATGTTACGTATTTGGCAATTGTATGTTTTACGTCTTTGAAATTCTTGTTATAACACTTATCGAGGAAAGTATGGTGATTATATACCGCCTCTTTGGGGATTATGTGTCTAGGATGTCTGCTATGGACTATTGTAGTCTTACCTTGCTCGACACATGATACTCTGAGAATGTATATATGGAGTTGTTATTTTTATTTACGCATGGTGAAATAAACCTGAAAGCGACTAGTTAAATAAAACTAGGAGATGCTTGTTGTGGTGAGAACTTTTGAATAACTGTAGTAAATACCAAATTAAGCTTTGCATTGTTTGAACTGTGGAGTTATGTGGTCATCTATAATAGAAGTGAACCTTTGGAGGCCGAGATTTCTAATCTGTTATACGTTAAAACAAGTTTTGAGGGACCAAACTTATTTTAAGGGGGGGAGAGTGTAATAACCCGACCCTCGTATCTGTTTCTGGAATATTTTCAATCCCTTATTCTGAGCATTTAAATGCTTACGGTGAAATTTTATGTGAAATTGAATTTAATTCAGTGAATCCTATGGTTATGGATGCATATCTGTTTAATAAGAGAAAAATCTGTCACAATTATAATGTTTGAATCAGAAATTGGAAGCCTTGGAGACTTAATTATCTGAAATTGATTTTACATTTGGGATCGGCATAATTTTTAAGTCATAATATGATTTTCTGTGAAATTTCAATTTGGAATGATTAAACTGATTAAATTTCGTCTTATTCACTTTTTATATATAAGTGCTAATGCTTCTTATACATTGATGTAGACACCCCATTTTTGACCGTCCTCAAGACTTGGACGTCACCGCTTGAACACTCGGTGATTATCCATGTTTGCGTTCGTTTGGAGTTCGGAGTTCTCGGCTCATGGCGCCTTGCCTCGGGACCTCCGAACTTGATATTTTTAATGCGGTTTTACACCAAACACTCGTCCATTGCCTTTGAGGGGTAGGGAATGCCTTCTGAGGCATCCCCACATACCACCGGCTGTGGCTAGAGGCCACCGGCTGGCTGGTGTTGCCACCGGCACTATATTGTGCCGGTCGGCACCATTTTTGGCAAAATTACCATTTTGCCCTGCCGACCACTTCTGGCTTTATGAGATATTTTTAGGCAATTTGTATCACCTTTTGCTCCCCTCCATACCGTGTATGGAGGGATGAAACTAGTTTGCTTAGCTTGTAAGCTTTGCTTGCTTATATAAGCAAGGCTTCTCCTCTTGGCTCAAGGTTAGACATTAGAGGGCAAAACCAGAGCTTATACATACATATATATATATATATATCTCCTTCTCTCTCCTCTTGTGTGTGTGTTTTTGGACCAAAAGTGTGATTTAACCTTACTTTTGCACCATTACACACTACTACCTATAATCCGAGATTGGGAGGCTTGGAGGTTTGTTTTGTGTGATCTTGGACTGGTTTGATCACTAGAGAGGGCTGGACCATTTGTTCTTCAAAGGATCTTCAAGGGTAAGAACATCACTTTAGATTCCCCATTCTTGCAACTAGTTTCTACCCCTCTTGTCTTGTGTTTTTGGATTTGTGTTTAACATAAAAAAAGGCTTGTTTTTCCTTGCTCAAGAACATTCATCAAGGTTGTTTTGTGGTTTGGATAGGGTCTCACCCTTTTAGGCCTTGTTTTGGCCATTTTGTTGCCTTTTCTTAAGGTTTTATTTGCTTGGTGTTATTGGTCTTCTCACCACTGAAAACCAGTGGGTTTTCAGTGGTGAGGGAGGTATTTTGAAGTTTCAAATAGGGGAGGGACACCCCTCTCCCCCTTGACCTTTGCTTGGCTTTGTATTTGGCCTAAAGAGTAGCATGTATGTATACTTGTATCTAGCTTCATTTCAGAATTTTTTTGAGTGTTTTGGAGTATATTCAACCTCTGTTTTTGGTCGGATTTATAGCCCTTTGCATGTATTTTATACTTGCTTTGAAATGCTCTATTATGCTAGGAAGCATGCCATGCATCTAGGCCATGTTCTTTGCATGTTTTGGCTTGGTTCCATAAGGCTATTAACATCCTATTACCATGCATAAGTTAGGAGCCTTGATTTTGCCATGAATAGTGTGCTTGACATGTTGGTTTTGCATTTTAGGCTTGTAAGCCTTATGTATTTTGGTTCCTAGCATGTTCAACATTGATCATCCTCATGATTTGGCATCATTTGTGACCCTATTTCAGTCCATAAATCATGTGTGCATGTTTACACATGTGACCAATTTCATGCTTTAAGGGTGTGCTCATGTATGTCTAGGACTTGGCATTGTGTATGCTTGCGTACTTGGGGCATTTTGGGGCTGTCATATGAGGGGATTTGGGTGTCATTTTGTGTACCAAAATCTGTTTTTGGTTGTTAGATTCATGCCATGAGTGGTTGTGTAAGGGATGGTTAGATGCTCTCTTAGGTGCCCTTAGTTTTGGGCTTATTGGCTTGCATGCTTGTATGGCATTTTGCCCATGATTTCAGTCCATTTCGGCCATTGTTTTGGGGAGGATCGAGACCTCCCCCATGGTGGTTAAGGCCACCATTGTATGCTCATTATATGCTTGTTGCATGTTTGGTTCACTAGGTGTTGTGGCACAATGATTCCATTGCATACTTGGCTCATGTTTGCATCACACTAGCATCTCATGCACTTTGGCATTTTGCATGCTTAATATGTTAGTTGTGTGGTACTTAGTTTGCTAGCATCCTAATTTATAATGCATTATTGATGCATGTTTACATGAGTTGCACTTCATTACTTGGTTTGGGGTGTCAAACCAAGTGTGGGAAATAAAGGGTGTTTGTACCTCAAGTGACAAAACACACCTTAATTCCCATGTCACTAGGGCTCTTGACCTTAGCATGATAGGGCCTTGGTTCCCATGTTTGTGTTGCATGCATTTTTACATCAAAGTGCAATCTTGGTTCCTTAGGCTATCATGCACCAAGGTGCACAATTGTTAGCCCTAGAACCAAGAGCCATGTTCCTTGAGTCCCATTCATGATAGGAAGCATTGGCCATGCATAAATATGCTCAAAATCCGATACCATGCCTTCTTTTCTTTGTTCTTTGTCAAAGCTATCTTCTCTGCGAGAATTTTGTGCGGCCGTGAGAAAGAGTGCCAACCTTTGCATTTACGGCGACAGTTATTTTGACGGTGGCCACAACGGTGGCACTGGCAACATGCAAGGAAGGTGTTAAGGGCTTTGGAAAATTTTTGGAGAAGCGAGCGATAAAAGCAATTGGCGATGTACGGTGTAGGCTTTTCCGGGCAAGTCGCGACGAGCATGCGCCATTTGCGCATCCCGAGGCAGGGCTGAGGCCCTCTTTCTTTTATTTATTTGATTTAATTTTAGTAATTATAATTTTGTAATAATTTATTCATTTATTATTTGGGCTGTATTATTCTTTTGGTCCCTCGGCGAGGCATAATTGTAATAAGTGTGGGTGAGTGGGTGTATGTCTTCCAACCCCCATTTCTTTCTCCCTTTATTTACCTGCTTACAATGGTAGATTAGGGCACGTCTATCTTAGCATACCTTATGCAATGCATGCGTGCATTCACGCATTTGTTTACATGCATCGGGCTCGGCACATCATGCAAACTGCATCGTACTTCGATTCGAATTGAATCGTGGTAGTCGTTGCATTTCATGTGCCATGTTTAGGATGGCGAGCCTATTCTAGATTGCATCTATGCAATGTCGCATTAGCCACTTAACATGAACTAGGTCATGCATGTTTGCTAACGGGTTTTGTTTTTGTACAGTCTGATGTAAGTATTTTCGCTTTAGCATACCACATGCGTGTGAATGTTGCCATGGCGATATGATTGCCATGCGACTAAATGCTTATGTGAGATAAACTATTTGAATGCTGTGGGTGGAGGTTGGATTGCACGAGTTGGAACAACTCATTGAAATCCATATTTTAGCCTACTTGCGGTAGCAAAACCTAACACGTTTTTGAGACAAAAGCGGATATGCAATGTTTATTTCCAAATTAGGCAATCTAGTCTATACTTTTGTGTTGTCGCATCACATAGTAATTCTAGGTTAAATAACGGAATAAACGCATAAAGTTTTCAAAAGCGGATATCACGGTTAGTAGAGGCGGTCTTGAATTTGGCGAAAGTGCTCATAGTGACCTTCCCAATCGTACCCAAGCTCGAGCCAAGACCACTTTGGTGATGGCGGACATGTGGCCTTGATGCAAAGTCGGGGTTTCCTAAATTCCCGTTTTAAAATATTTAGGTGGCGACTCTCATGTCTGGCAGCGTCCATGTTTGGCACTACTTTTCAAAATCTGTTTTTCTTCAAAAGCGATTTGCGAGTTGGACTCTTTGGTTGATTAAGAACATAACAAACAAAGAGAGTCGGCTGTAGCATAGAGGCCCCACAGTATTGTTACAATTGACTTGGGAAAGCCATCACTCAAAAATATCTCCTGGAGAGAAAAATTAGAGAAGAAGAGGGTTGAAGGGAAGAGAAGAAGATTGGGGAAATTGAGAGGTTTGGTAGGGAATTGAATCAAGGTATGTAAACACCATTTTAAATTAAGCTCTTTCTTGGGTTTGAGGGAGTTTGCTCTTCTAATTGGGAGGGCTAGAGGTTATGTTGAAGTTTTGTAGAAGATGATTGTCTAATTGGGAAATTATGCTTATCATGTAGTTGTTTTGGAAATTAATTTGAGTTATGGAGAAATTACACCTTGCTTCCTTGTTAATCTCATGTAGATACTCATCTATGTGGTTGGATTATATGGTTACATATGTGTGTGTGTGTGTGTGTGTAAGAAAGTTAGAAATTCCATGGAATTGGATTGTGATTGATTCATGAATTCAAAGTGATTAAGAACCTAAGTTGATTTATGATTCATTTTTCATGTGATTTTGAGCTTTAATCTTGTGTTAAATTGATTTATTTTGAGCCTTGCTATGTATTCTCTAAGTTGGGTTTTGTGTGAGTTTGAATTTGCCAAAGCAGGGGCTCGGCGCCGTCACGGAGGTCATGGCCGCTTTATGCGAGCAAGAGAAAAAAATGAGATTTTGCATTACGCTTTCGTGCGGTGAGGAGGACCACCGTGCGGTCCATGTCACTGCGATGTGGAGGGCGACGCTTTATCGGCCCATGTCGAAATCTCGTCTGTTTAGTTTCGTGCTTGATCCTCTTATATGTTTGAAATCGATTTGATGCTTTTTGATGTTTGTAAGCGTATTAGTAAAGCAAGTCGAAATAGTTTAAAAATGAAATGAACTAATTCTTGTATGGCATGCATATGTAGGGCACCTACCGGGGAGGATTATCGCTCCATCCATGCCTTTGTGAGTAATAATGCGGCAAATGTACATTTTATTTACCGTTAATGACTATGGTTACTAACGCTGTTTTGTGTAAATGATTATATTAACATTTATATCGGTTGAGAATCAGTGTGAACTTGTATAAATGCTGGAAGATTTGCATACATCGGTATGACTTTGGAACCTTTCTGCTTTGTCACTAACGAACATTAACGCTCTGTTATCGATAAGCAAACTACGTCATTCTTAAGAAATAAATGGAACTTATGTTCATCCAGAAAGGATGGTACTTGTGTGAATCGAAGATTATTCGGTTGTATTATACATGAATCTAAGGTTATTCAGGACCTATAATATGAACACAAAGGTCTACCAGCTTATATATGACCCACGTTACGATATGAACTATTACATCTCTATTGACCATCTTGTCATGATACATCGTCTTCCGTTACAAATGTTATGGATACTCTATTATACGCAAGTTAGCTATATTGATTCATAACGAATAAATGGAATGTACGTACATTATTTATGGGACCTATGGTATCTCCGTATCTCTGGAATGTGTTACCTTTTGCTAACAATTATCAGTAACGTTCTGTTAAACCTGTATTATCGATGGTAATTCATGTAAATAATGGGAAGAATGTATGTAATTTACGTATGATCTTTGAAGTTAATACATTACGATGATTTACGGTATGGAGCAAAGTCTTTGTCTGCAGAACTAAGTGCTACACTTTGGTGGGAGCCACCTCTAGAATCCGTCTGAGCCACTTCTTGAGTCCATACACATGTTATTTTTGGGCGCTAGGCCGTTCTGATTATTCTGGGCGCTAGGCGTTCTGATAGTCTGGTAGGTGAGCGTTCTATTATTCTGGGCTAGTAGGTGGATTACGTATGTCTGTTAGGCCTATGGTGATTCTGTACATTAGTGGGCTTTAAGCCATTTTGTTAAGAAAAGCTGGACCCATGGGCATTGCGGAAGTAATTACGAATGTGGTTAATCATCGCCTCTGCAATTACATGCTTTATTACTCAAGTTAAACATTACATTATTTATGTACTATTATTCTTGAGTTTCACTCATCACGTATTTTGTTTGTTTACATGGTAATCAACCAAGAGACCCGATCGACCCTTAAGGCTCGTCTCTCTCTTGTCAACCTCGGTGTGTCGGGCACTTATGAAGCCCGTACATTTTGTAACATGTTGTTAGTTGTTTTTGGATTATGCTTTGGTGTCTTTCATTAATATTTTTGTTATCGCCCAATTGTGAAATTTGAGTCGAATATATGTGTGTAAGTTTTCCGTATATTATTTACCTAATGTGATGTGTGATCTGGCATAATAGTGGTAGCTCAATGGAATATATTTTTTGTTATCTAGTGCTTTCGTTCGGGCCCCATCGTTACATATATCGATTTTATGCCGTTTACGATGTAGTCATGACCAAAACTTTTAGGGCGGTTTTGGGGCGTGACATAGGTAATCTGAACATAAGTCTCCCACAAAAATACATTATGGACACCATGGGCGAACACACATTACATACATCTGGACACCACAGGCGAACACACAATACATAAACATAACGTTAGACAGACAAATATTAGCGAGACAATCGACAAACTCATTACGAAACACTTAGTCTAACAGACATTACGTATTAATCGTGACCTAATATTGCGAAGTGTAGACATTAACACCTAATTAGCGCTTAAATCGGCGGGTGGCAGAGTCTGAATAATCCAAAGCTTCGGCGTCGAGAGACAAGTTCGGGATCCTCCATGATACCCTTCATAGCCGCAACATTTGGTTACATTTTTTCTTACAGGTATCCTTCTTAACTATGTATAGGCGCATATCGCGGGCTAACCTCGGCGCATTTGAGAAATCTCACGTTGTAGTCTTTCACATAGTCGATCAACATTATCGGGATCTTCCTTTTGGATCTCAAGAGCGTGCTTTTGGTACCTTAAGTTGATTTTCCCGACTTAAGGTTTCTATTTGTACCGCTCTATAAATAGTGCGGTCCACTTGAGATAAGCGTCGGATAAACCATATCCTATTTGATTATCGAGATGGCTCCATACATGAACCTCCTCGAGCTGGATAATACTTGGGCATCAAAAATGTAAGCTTCCCAAACCTATCCACGATAACCACAAGCATAATCTAAAACAAGTATTCCCCTCCCTCCATGAATCGTTTTCGGCATCGCCACGTCCCTTCCCCTCCTCATCGTGAGTGTCACCCCTTTGCAAGTTCCTACCACCTCTGCGATTCCTCCCTCCCATGAATCGTGTAGCCATGCTAATTTTTTAAAACAAATGAATGATAATTTAAGTAGGCGAAATGAGTTGTAAGGTTGTATCTTCACCTTTAGTCATTTATATAGTTGGTTATGAGCGGCTTTAGAAAGATGCCTCTGCATGACAATCCCACATATCTGAACAAGGTATGAGTTGTCACTAGAATGAAAAAAGCAGAGAAAAGCAAATCATGTACCAAGTCCGTGACTTGACAATCCATCTGCATATCTTGACAAAATAAGGGCATGCTCAATGTAAGGTAAATCGGTGAATTCCTTTGTTGCCATGTAACTTTACGAATCGAGAATCCCACATATATCAATAAGAAATGAGTTGTCACTATAATAAAAAATCGAGCAAAAATGGAAAACCAAAGCACATGCACCAAGTCACATAACTTGACAATCCATCTGCATATCTGAGGACAAAATAAGGGCATGCTAAGCGTAAGGTAAATCGGTGAATTCACTTTGTTGCCATGTGACTTTACGAATTGAGAATCCCACATATATCAATAAGAGATGAATTGTCCTAAAAAAAAAAAATCGAGCAAAAATCAAGAAAACCAAAGCACATGCACCAAGTCACATGACTTGACAATCCATCTGCATATCACAGACAAAATAAGGGCATCTTGTTGTAAAATAAATCGATGAATTCCTTTGTTGCCATGTGACTTTACGAATTGAGAATCCCACATATATTAATAAGAGATGAGTTGTCATTGTAAAAAAAAAAATCGAGCAAAAATCGAAAACCAAAGCACGTGCACCAAGTCACATGACTTGACAATCCATCTGCATATCTGGACAAAATAAGGGCATGCTCATTGTAAGGTAAATATTGTGACTTTACGAATTGAGAATCCCACATATATCAATGAGAGATGAGTTATCCTTTGTAATAAAAAATCGAGTAAAAATCGAAAACCAAAGCACATGCACCGGGTCACATGACTTCACAACCCATCTGCATATCTTGACAAGTCTCTCCACGATTTGACTACTCAATGTGTGGAAAAATATAAACTTATGTAGGCAATGTTGTGTTTCACTTAGCTATGCATCATTCATTATTCGACCTACTATTTGTATTTCATTGAAAAGTATGACTATTTGAATTTTTGTTGTCATTTGGAATTATTTTAAAATCAACTTTTGAATATTCAATTTGTAATATTTTGGGAAACATTTACAATCTCAAGCTGTTGAAATCAACTTTAAAATAATGGTGGATCTTGTGAGTGAAAGCGTGGGTTAGGTAAGTGCTTGCCACCAATGTTTGTGAATATCATGGTGCATTCAAATCTGTCCAGAAAACTGGTGCATTTAAATCTGTCTAGAAAACTGGTGTTACACAGTAATTTCGGAAGTGTTGTTCTCTTTGGGTATAAGTCCGAAAAATAACAAATCAGCTTCATTAGAACTGGTTAGAAGTCTAGTTTCTTACATTTTTTGCCTTGCATTGATTGCTATTCTATACTAAGAGAATCATTAATTTCTTTAAAAAGGTGCAGAAAACAATCTGTTTGGATATAATTAATTGTAAATAGTGATTTTCACAAGCAAATCAAGTAAAACCAATTGGGTTTTAAACTTAGTCCCCCAACTGGACCAACCACTTGGCTTTGAGCTTGTTTGTCCAGCCCCCGAAGTTTAGTTTTCTGTCAACCCCCCATTCCTTACCAGAGTCATCATTTGTCTTTGGACTTATAGGAATTGGAAGGTGACTCTTTCTTCTTTCTGATAGAGATTGAAATTCTTTCGTAGAGGATCCTATTTGTGAGACCCGATTAAGGGAAGCTTTTTCTTAGAGCTACATTACATTTTATGTGTTATTAAAGGCGGTAGTTCGTTTGTCTGAACTTTATTAGTCCCCCAACTGGACCAACCACTTTGCTTTGAGCTTGTTTGTCCAGCCCCCGAAGTTTAGTTTCCTGTCAACCCCCCATTCCTTACTAGAGTCATCATTTGTACTGGACTTACAGGAATTGGAAGGTGACTCTTTCTTCTTTCCTGATGGAGATTGAAATTCTTTCGTGAGGATCCCTATTTGTGAGCCCCAATTAAGCGAAGCTTTTCAAAACTACTGTTACATTTTATGTGTTATTGAAAGGCGGTAGTTCGTTTGTTTGAACTTTATTAGTCCCCCAATGGACCAACCACTTGGCTCTGAGCTTGTTTGTCTAGCCCCGAAGTTTAGTTTTACATCAACCCTCATTCCTTACCAAAGTCATCATTTTCTTGGACTTCGAGAAATGGAAGGTGACTCTTTATTCTTTCTGATGGAGATTGAAATTCTTTACATAGAAGATCCCCATTTGTGAGCCCCAATTAAGGAAAGCTTTTCACCGAGCTACATTACATTTTATGTGTTTTAAGTATTCACATAATTCAACATACATTAATCCATTCATTAATCGAACATTCATTAACTCATTGCAATTGAATAAAGAAAGTCATGAACTAATAAATGTGTAATTTATAAATGTAGTTATTTCATAAACTTGAGTTCATAAAACAAATACGAAATACATCCGTCGTTAGATAAACAACAATATTGTCTTACACTCGATGCGAAGATACGACACAACATACAAACATATATGAAAGATAGCGGTGTTTGATTTCTCATTCCTCATCGACATGTAGTAGTCGAGAGATATTTTCATTGTTTAAGACATTATTTTGCTCAATCAACGTGAAATCTCTGTTGCTTATACGCCATTTAGGTGGCTAAATTGAAGCATGAAATGTCGACATCTCTGCATCAACATTACATTATTCTCCTTCTTAATTCTACTAATTGCTTTTTCATAGTCACTTACATTTCGTCTAGCCATGGTCAATGAGCAGCGATGAGGTGCAGTGCCCCAAAGTTCGTACATCATTAAACAATCCTTCTTGCCGTTACCAGCGCGCATTACCTTGGATACCATAATAATCCTTTGGACTCGAGTACGTTTTGCTCTTGTAGTCATAGGTAAATGGAGGTAGCAGCCACACTTTCGGATTTCTTTACCGGTGTGAACTTCCTGCACCTCTTGAAGACATTGTTCATAAAATAAAATAATTAATAATAATAGTAATTGTAGATATATTACTATTGTTATGACTTCAACAAACATCATCTTTGCGGGTATAAGCTATTTATAGACATCATAGTGGGGTTAACTAGAGATGATCTGGTGGCGATAATGCATGCTGGGGCACTATGGAAGAAGTGATATGTAGCATTTGTGTCCTTTAAAACTTTTGGGAAATGTATTTGAATCCATTATTTTGTTTTGGGAATCTTTGGTGTTATTGAATGTTGGTTTTGAAGGAGTATAATCCGATTTAATCTTGTTGGGTTTGGTTGTTACGTGTTTGTTACGGTCTAAAGTTCCTTAGAAACTTAGAAAGTTTGCCTTGGGGTCAACACTAGCCTTTCTAAGGGTGACCCTTGCATGTTGTAATGTTTACGGAAGTGTCATTTGGAATATAGGGTCAACACCGACCTTGGTGGTGTCGACACACTGCCTCTTGTTCTTTGTCCTGAGGGTAGACACGATCTGGGGTTGACCCTCTTGTGTTCTTGAATCTGTGTATGTTGGTGGTGGAAAATAGGGTCGACACCGACCTCGGTGGTGTCGACACACTGCATGTTTTTGATTTTTGGGCTGGTTTGGGCCTTACCTTTGGGGGGTTTTGGGCCTATTATTTTATTGACCTTGGGGCTACTTCTCTATAACTATAAATAGGTCCCAAACATAATTTCATTTCACTTTTTCCTCTTTCCTCTCTCTCAAACCGTGAGCTCACCTCTCTCTCTCTAAAATCAAGTTTTGGCACTAAGATCTCTAGATCTACTCACCTAGAGTGATTGTTTCTCCATGGTCCTTTGAGAAAAAGTGTAGATCCTGACGAGGGCTTCCTCTTGATGCGATTGGTTCGTGGTTTCATCGCCATTGACTTTTGTTTCATCATCTCTTAGCTTCAAGAGGTAGGGATTTCTTTGATTCTTTTCAATGCCTCTACTATAGATAGATATATGGTATGTTTTTATTGCATAAAAACCTTGTGGTATGGATTCATTTTTGAAAATCATGTTAGAGGGTATAAGATATGGGTGTAGAGATTGAAATTTCATGAGGTGAAGGATGTTGGGTTAAATTGGGGTGTGATTTAATATATTCATGAATAGGGAGTCAAAGCCCTAAATTTTTGTAGCAATGTCTAATGGATAAGAAGGGATGGAATTTGTGAAATAATTATGTTATCAACTTATGAAATGAGGTTAATGTGTTGGAATTTGATTTAAGGTTTAATTGGATCTTACGATTTGGGTATTATTTTGGTGTTGGATTGATTACGTTTTAATACAATAAATTAATAAATTTGTTAATTGTAAAAGGGGATATGACCGTGAAATTAGATTAGAAATGAATTACATTACCATTAAATAGAAATGATGTGAATTATAACTTGCCGCCATGATAGAAATCTCCTATTTAAAATGATGGAAAGTGAATTGGTCATATTTTTGTGAAATGAAGTAAAATTGGATTTAAGGCATAAGGTGGAGAATATTATTGCAGAAGAAAAAGGTAATTGGTTTTGTAATGGAAGGAAGGAAGCGTTAACATAATATGAGTCCGGAGACTTACTTGAGTTTGGATCACTAATGCTTTACTTCTTTGTTGTTGATTGTTAGACTTAAAACCTCATGAGAATTGAATTGCAAAAACACATCGTTGAAAAACAAACACATAGAGGTTTTGTCCTTGGTCATCGGTGGAGGATGACATTGTTGTGTGGAATAGTTCGTGTATGTTTCACGCTTGAGTTGGTTGCACTTTGTTGTGGTTCGTGTATGCATTGCATTTGTTGGTTGTACCTTGTCGTGTTGTGATGATCGAAAGGGGTGTAATCTTGTTGAGAATCGGTACCATTACCTTCCGGCTAGCGCTGGAGAATTGGTGCGCTAAGAATCAGGTGCCATACCCTTCAACTAGCTCTGGTAAAATGGAGCGAGTACCATTCCCTTCCAGCTGGTGTCTGGTAAATTGGCATGTTGTTGTTGAGAGGTGAAATCATTGGCTTACTGTGCTTGAGGCAAGTAGAGCGGAGAACTATTGTTATTGTTGTCTTACTTGGTTATGTGTATTATGTGTTGTGATGATCATGATTCGTGAAAAGGAATGCGTCTTATATGTAGTGTAGGCGTGTTTGAGTATGTTTGGGCGTGTTGAGAGTGGTTGAGGAGTTGCCTACCAACAATGAATTTTTGATAATATCTCTTTAACTTGAATGTAAGTTTGAGATGGAACGAATGTGTGGAGCTAGACTTGGGTTACTATTTTGAATTTGATAAATATATGAGGGCATTGGTGTTGGTGAACGTGTTTTCAAAAATATAAAGTGGGTATTATGGATTTTTGTCACAAATGAAAACATGGAAATGGGTAAGAGTTGTTCATTGGGAAAAAGGGTAGTAAAAGTGGAAATTGATGTTGTTAAATAACTGAATGATTTTGAGAATAGTACATAGATATATATATACTTTGGTTATAAAATGTCACATTATTTATATGGTATGAGATTAGCCTTCATGATCATAGCTATCTGTAAGTTGTTATTGTTGAGGATCATGTTGAGATCCCTACTGGACTATATGTTCATTCCCCGTTGTTGAATCTTTTTCAGGTGGTAATCAGGATGTGCTACAAGATTTTGGATCTTCTTTATTGTTGGCCACGGGGCCTCTTTATGTGTAGGCGGAATGCCATTGATGTAAAAGGGTTACACCCTTCTTCTTGATTTTTTTTTAATGATGTAAGCCTACAGGCAACTTCTTTAATTGTATATTCAGGTTGCATTCATTTTTATCCGACTGGGAGAATTCTGTATATATATATTCCTTGAGAATATTATGAGCTTCTGCATGCTAACTCTGAAATTGAATGTATAATAAAGGCTTGGTAATAATCTGAGTAATAAAAAGTGGGCGTGACATGATACAAGTGATATTATTTTATGTTATTCATTTCATGCAATTTTGAGTACTACGTGACTTTGTGTACTGTGATGTAGTCACGGACGTAGTTGTCGAGATAAAATCATAATTGTAGGCTAGAGGATCACAATGCAATTCCTTCATATTCAAGCGTTGAGTTGTCAAATAAAACAAAATCACGATGAGTTGTCACATACATACATGAAACTATTTTTCAAGCTTACTTTTTATGTCTGATGAAAGTAGTCACTTGGAATTAGCGATTTAGAGTACAAATAGGTGTTTTAAAAAATTATAAATGAAATCATAAAATGAAACTAGGCTTTACTTTTCTTTATTTTAAAAGTAATATTGTTCATAAACAATTATGAAGCGAGTGCAAGTAAATACACAACCGTCTAACTCAATTCGACCTACAAAACTATCGTTGTTTTTTCACCAAAATAATAAAATGGTCACGATATGTAAACACGATTGGAACTTTGCATTTTGTATTTTATCTTATTTTCACTTAATGAACTTCACAGTCATCCCATTTCTCTTCTTTTATATTAGGTAAATTACACTTCACTCCTTGGAGTCTATCACATAATTGTTTATCAACACTATTACCATGTGGTAGTATTAATGTGACTTAGATGAATTACGACATGTGAGGAAAAAACAAAGCATGTAAAGTTCTTGTTGCACAAAGTCACATGCATCACGTAATGTGAGCAAAAAAGTCACAAAGTATACAAGCATGGCAAAGTCAGAAAGTCATATGCATCACTGTATCACTGCACAAAGTCACATGCATCACTGTATCACTGCACAAAGTCACATGCATCACTGCATCGCTGCACAAAGTGACATAGCATCTGAGGAAAAAACAAAGCATACAAATTATTAAATGCATTCAAGTCCTTTGGCGAGCATCCTTTGAGAATCGTTGGACGTATCACTGCGTCGAGGTACAATTTATTATCGTACCATACCTATTGTGCCCATGTGAATTATGCAATTTGGTCAAATTTCTCTAATTAAATTAAATGAAATATGTAAGGTAAAAAATAAAATTAAATATGTTGTCAAGGCAAAATAAATTGAATTATATGTGTAGCGAGAAAAATTAAATTAAATTTCCAAGCGGTTGAACTTTGCTTAAAACCTTGAGATATGCAGCGAGTAGTAAATAAAAGTCAGTGACAACTCCTATCAAGTTGATGCATAGTTGTTCGGTCATAAAGTTGGCGTGACAACTCGATGCATAGTTGTTTACAATAATTTCATACATACGGCCACCATGTGTATATATGGTATAAATATCGCATCATACCACAACAAAAGTTTCAAAGCTATTTAAAGCGATATCATCAAGAGATATATGGTGGTTGATCTATATTCAACAATGGGTCACTATTGGAGTTCTGAGATGGAGATGAATTTCAATACCCATTAAATCCAAATTTGCGTTACTCACGTGCCATCGTCAATACCATGAGAGGAGTGGGAATTTACGCGCCTTTCGAAAGCGTTCTCGTTGAGTTATGTCGTGAAGTTAATATTAAATTTTCTGCCGATTAGCCATCGTATGCCAGCTGATACTCCACAGATTGTTGCAAAAGGGTATTGCATCGTATCATGGCGAAGTTAATCGCATGACCCAACTTTTGCAAGGTCCTCACTAATGAAGGCCGCAAATGGCGTGCGAAGATGGGTTAATGGATGATGCACACCAATACGCCGCTTTGGAGCATGGATGTTATGTATGAATCGATATTGAGATGTCGGATGATGATGATAATGAATAAAATTTTGCATTAATGACCAAACCATTTATGTTGTAATGGATTTGTAATGCTTATCCATGACTTATCAATGAAGGAGATATTTCAATTGTTTTGAAGAGTTCTTGTAATTCTACAAATAACAAATACCTCTACTTTCTCTCCGTTATTGTTATTTTGAAGAACGTTTTCAATACCGGCCACTCCATGCATTCATGCGCATTAGTCTTCTCTTTTCTCTCTCTCGACACACACTTATCCCCCACACACACACACCAAACCAATATACTTTTCAATATATATAAATTTTATTTTATAAAATTAAGACCAATATTAAATATATATATATATATATAATAAATTTTATAATAGCAAATAATAATCAACTATATGAAATTATGACCAATATTTTCAAATAATTTGTTTTCAAATAGTTTTTTTGAAAATTAAATTTTTTTTCTAATTTTTTTTTTCAGTTAATCTTTTACATAAAAAAAATTGGTCTCCTTTAAATTTATTTCTATTTTTTTTCCAATTATAATATGTATGATCCCATTGTTATAAATAATAATAATAAATATAAATATTATAGGCCTGTACAAACATATTTTTTATTTTATGTTTTAAAATTTTTTGTACAAGTCTTTGATCAAACCAAATGTGTTTGTAATTTATGATTTTCTAAAAATATACAAAAAGCAGTTTATAACATTCTTGTAAACATAAACCAAAAAGCATAGCGTTACCAAACACTACCTTAGTATTTAGGGATAAATTTTTTATTTATTTATTTTAGGGTTTAGGGTTTTATTTAAAATTTATTTATTTTATTTTAGGGTTTAGGATTTAGGATTTATTTTATTTTAGGATTTTTTGGTTTTAGGATTTATAGTTTAATTCTTCAAATTTATTTTAACTTCAATTTTATAAAAATAATCCTAAACCTAAAAATAAATTTTATACATTTTTTTCACTAAGCGTGATTAGGAACACAGCGCTTTTAATGAAATCATAAAGCGTCTTTTTGAAAACAAGTTTTCCTTTATTGCACTCACTCGTTATTTTCATTCTCATCCTTGACACTCACACATACACACACACACTACTCTCTCTCTCTCGACATATACACACACACACACACCACCCACTCACATTTTTTAATATATATAAATTTTATTTTAAAAATTTGGGACCAATATTACATATATATAATAATAATTTATAATAACAAATAATCTTGATATATATATTTTTTAATAATTTGTGTAAATATAAATCATTTTTATATAATTTTATTTTAATTGGTTAGAAATAATTTTTTACAAATTAATTTGAAACAACCATACGTATATATATAACTTTACGCCCAAAAAGTTAAAATGATAATTATTTTTACCCTTAAATTATAATGATTTTTTATTTTTTATTTATTATGTCCAGAATTAATTTTAATTTTTTAAAAATTATAAAAATCGAAACCATACATAGCCTAAAATCTTTTGATAAGTCATTTGTTACATTGGTAACTTATTTAATTATTTGTTAATTTGAAGACATTTTACCAAATTTTAAAAACTATCATGAAAACTTGTTTGATAATTTTTTTGGTTTATAAATGGTTACCTTCTCAATTTCTAAGTTTGAGGAAAAACATAAATTACACTATAAATAATGCACGAGACTACGAATGAGAGAGAGATAGAGATGTGAAAGATTTGTGTGATTCATCAAAATAAGTAAGAATAAAAAATTGTGAAATTATATTTTGAATCAATAAGTATGACACATTTACATCATCGTACAAGTTTGATTTACAAAAACTATAACAATTACTACAAATAAAAAAAACTATACACTCCATATCTGTAGCTTCAATGCCCTAACTTTGCGCCCCCGGTCCCATAACCTGACAGTGAGACCTCCTCATAGGTCTCTTCTTGACAGACTCTCCCCGAAGATATCTGGCACTCCCTCCACTGTATGTGACCTTCCTCTCCTGCGTGTCTTTGGCCCTTTGATCATCTCTGGTGAAGATACCGGATCTTTCTTGTGGTAGTGTGAAACTCCCTGCGTCTAGTGCAAGCTGTATCCACGATCTGTGAGTTGGACCTCAACCTACTAAACACATCCGCACTTCCCAGAGCCTCGACGCGGCGTCACATGCGACCATAACCTCGTGACCTCTCCCTCGTGCTCTTTGGGGGCTCAATATGGAACCCTCATCCTCCAGCGTGGGAGATGTCGGTTAGGCTACATCGAGGTGTACTCATGGTCGTGATCAGACTAAGTCCCGGTCAGATCTGACAGGTGGTGGCCCGGGCGGGGTGGGGTAATGGCAACGTCATGCATGTGTCGGGGTGGTGTCGGTAAAGAGTCGACATCTTTGAAGTGAGGTAAATTTGTCACGTGTAGAATCCTGAAGAAATGTGCAGGGGTAACATGCGGTGGGGTATTTGAGAGTCCAACGACCTGCTTTGTGGTACGGCGTTAAAGTGGAAAAGTGACGGCGTGGGCCGGAGATCGATGTGTTTTGGAAGCATTTCTTTGCATTGTATGGCGTAGTGCCCAAAATCACGGGCGATCTGGCTGGAGTGGGCATCTTTGGATCCTGATGTACAATAACTCTCGAGATCTCTACAAGGGCCTACCATGTATCTTGTCACCGCGTCCAGAAAAAAGGCGTCCTCGGCCGTAAGTGATATGACCTCGGCATTTCGAACCACCTGAACAAAAAATGTCCGGGGCGTATTAGGCTATAGTTGGTGAAAGTAAAATCAATTATGATCTTAAAAATTATACGACACATACTATATAATACTCACTTAATGTCTCAAAGAGAAGGCCCAAAGTCCACGATGCTCGTTGGGTAAAAACAAGTGGCTTGGATTACTGGCTAGTAGGTGTGTATGTGGCGTAAATACCACAACATGTAAGGGAGTTGAAGAGAGGGAGGACCTCATCGCTCCAGATGGCTTAGCCTGTCTCTTCCATCGTGGCAGGCATCCCTGGCCTGTATATATCGCGCGCCAAGCAGACTCCGGTCGGTCACCCGGCTCGGCCCACGCCTCAGTCGCATCTGCGCGGCCACTTGGTAGGTAGCCGCTCCCAGCGCAGGCTGCAATTTCGACTGGCAAGCACCGGAGGACACATTCCGGGGGAGATCTTGGATGCCACTCAACCGCATCAAAACAAATGGGTGGCACTCTCGCCATCCATATCTCCTCGCACCTAGTTGGCAGCAATAGTGCGGGAGGCGTCTTGAGGACCCCGGCATAAGGACACGCTAGATAAACTACAAGCCACCTACAAGTCTATTAAAAATCGCTCATGAACGCCATATACCTTTGTATATGACAATTAAAATTTAGGTATTTCAATTTCATACCTCGCCCTCTATCCATCGGTCAAAAATTTGAGGTCTCTATACACAACTTGACTACGTGGAGTCGTCGACCTAAATTGGCCCATATCCAACCCTCCACTTAAGCTACCCAGAGGTCATTTGTGCAATTGCATGTCTCCACGGTCGATGGGAACCTCTGCCATGAGCAACGATTCTGCCGCCTAGAGCGGGGCAATGCGAATCCGTCTCCGTGCCGTCAAATGCGCAATAGTTTTGAGCATAATTTAATCTTGATATATACCCATTACAAAATGAATTGACATGTAATAAAAATTCTTACTAACATGCAATAACAAGACAAAGGGGAGGCCCTCCGATCTCCTTCGCACCCACACGAGATGCTCGACATAACGCCCTGCTCTAAACATGCAAAACATGGCGCTAATATCTTGCGGCGATCATCGATGTCTCTCAGCGATTGAAAGAGTACATCGGCAAGCGAGGTTACGTGACTTAATGGGAGAAGTACCCCTAGAGGTGGTAGCGGGTGGTTCTGACCACAAACTTTCTCAATCACTTCGTCATCATGGAATTGGTAGTTAAATCAATCACTTGTTGTCCTGTCGGCGGATGTGGATTGGCCGGATGATGGTTTTGGCGGATGGATGCGAATCGGTTTAGCGATTTGAAATTTATGAATTTTCAACATAGTTCAACAGCGCACTTCCTCAAAAAAAAAAAAAAAAAAAAAAAAGAAGAAAGTATTCACAGGTCCAATGACTTGAAAAGTATTACAATTCTTGCATTCTCGTCCAAAGAAAAGTTTGAAATTTTAGAATATCACAATCACCTGATGCCTTATCCACATATT
>JANUSC010000491.1:0-123485 GCA_025200525.1 Camellia lanceoleosa
GAGATTTAATTTTAGAATTTTAAAAGAGTTTTAGTGATGTAGCGAGGGGTGGAATTACACATAATGATATAATGTATGTGTCTATATTTTGTTTTTTGTTTTTTCTTACCATATCACTAAACCTCTTTATCATTGTTGTTATAATATCTATATCGTAATTTAGATAAATGAAAAATCACAACCAAGCGGGTTGGTCAATTTTTATCTTGATATGATTAGAGACCCCACAAAATGCAAATCTTATAACACCTAAAATAATCTGAATCGAATTTCAATTATCCTTTAATGTCAAAAATACTACGAAAAAAAAAATTTCAAATACATCAATAATTAATACATTAAGTGAAAGTCAAAAATATTTTCCTTTTATCTTTGCATATAATGAGATGAGTTACTATATACTCATCGATAAAAATTTATTACTATATAATTAGTTTGAAATATGGTGAGATTATAAATAATCATCCTAAACATGTTTTGATGAAACATATCTATATCTTTACATTAAAAGAAATCTCCGAAAAATAAAAATTATTAGTTGATCACGAGCCACCCACATGGCCATATCCCGGACCAATTATAACAGCTCTTAAGTCTCTTTGATTTAATACAAAATTGTGAATACCATTCCTTATTGATCGCCATATATATGGAGCACTACATAGTATTGTCCTGGCGCAACCAATAATAATTTCTCTAAAACATCAATTATTGGGCATCGCAACCGTGATATTAAATGGTATTGGTGGCACTGAAAGAGGACATACATACACAATAATAAATAATAGGAGCAACAAAGAAAATTGAGATAACTACAAAGAATAGCAACCGTGATATTAAATGGTATTGGTGGCACTGAAAGAGGATATACATGCACAATAATAAATAATAAGAACAACAAAGACAACTGAGGTCAAGTTTGATATAATTTAAATAATACAAAAAAAATTAAAAAGTTACTATTCTCATTTTAAATTATATCATCTTATTTTAAATTACATCGACTTTTTTTAGCAGCATTCATTGATACAATCAAAACCCCGTCACGTCCAATATCGTCGATAAGTCCAAAAAAGTATCTCTTTTCAAAACATCCCAAACTAACCTTGAGACAACTACAAAAGAAAATACTTAAGGTTTTCCGTTTGGAAAGGTTAGACGTGATTTTTTGGGTTTTTAATTCAGCTTCTAAAAAGTTTGTTGGGTTGATTTTTTTTTAATTTTTTAATTTTGTTTAAAAAATAATTATAATTTAGATATGGCGTTTTGTTTTATTAATTTTTTAATTTATTTTTTTGCATTGATTAATTTAGTCAAAAAGTCAAAAAAAAAAAAAAGTTCATATCTCAAATGAGCACCTAAAGCTTGACGTTTGTGACGAAAGTGAGTGTTTGAAGTGACTATTTTAGAGATTTTTTAGTTTTTTGACTATTATCTCAATAATATTTTTAACTTTTGTATTTGGAAAGATGTAATGGATTTTTATCCTCACGAGTTGGTGTATTAAAAATGTGTTGAAATGATATTTGAGGATTTAAGAATGACAAATTTGTCCCTAATCCCATTTTTTTAAATTGATGTAAAGGGGCAAAAGTGTAATTTACTTCCAGTGGGACAGCCGGAATGAGCCGACAGTGGTAGGCTGCAGTGTTGATGAATGTGGGCTGCAGAGCTACATTTTTTTTTAATATAAATCAATGTTTCACTTACTGTTCAAAGGCTAAAAAGGCTAAAATAAAACTTTGGCTAAACTAAAAAAATGTATTTATTTTATCTTTTTATATTTTTGGAGTTACATCAATCAATGTCTCTTTTCTGCTTTTCTACGCATAATCAAGAAAATTAAAAATCTGTTTTATTTGTCTTAGAAACTTGACCTTGAGGTTTAAAATAGCATGTACTCCCAGTTTCCAAACACGTAAAATGAATCCTGAGATTTTTTAATTTTATTAATTTAAATTTTTAATATTTGAAATTTATTTTTAATTTAAATTATAAATATATTTTGTTTAAATAAAATTGACTGAAAAAATAACATTTTAATCATTACAGATTCAATAATAAATTGATGGTAAAAAATTAAAAAATTAAATTTATTTTGTTATAATAGTCAGAATTCTGACATATGCCTTATAATTTTTCCAGAAAATTTTAAAAACGAGAAATGAGCCATATGTACTGACTTTTTTGTAGACCATTCCATGAATGGTTTAGCTCCAAATTGAATGGCTTTCATGTATTCTTAGGGCCCATTTTGACAAGCTGATTAAAAAGATAATTTTTTAGTTTTTAATTTTTTTTTAGATCATTATTTTTTTATTTTTTTACATATTTTAAAAAAAAATATGAAAAAAAAAAAATTAATTACAACCCACTCCTCAAAGAACTCTTAGGTCTTGTTTTGGGGAATAGGTTAATTTAGCTAAAATATGAATTAAAAAAAACTAGTATGTTGAAATGACTTTTTGATTTTTATGAAAAGATATACAAAAAAGTAGAAAAAAAGAATTGCAGCTTTTTTATTTTGAGTTGTTTTTTTATTTTTTTGAGGGGTAAATTACAAACCACACCTCGAGGTTTTAGTAAAAAATACAAAATTCCCCCTGAGGTTTGAAATTACAAATTCCTGAGGGTCCACGAGGTCAAAATTTTCTACCATAATAAATTAGGAAAAATTAGGGAGAATACATATGGAAAATAAAAACACAGGGCAATTTATTATGAAAATGTAAACCTTCTCAGAGGAAGGATGTAATTTCTCAAACCTTCTCGAGGAATTTATATTTCACCAAACCTCGAGGGTGTTTGTAATTTGCCCTTTTTTTTTAATAAACTTTTTAACTAAAAAAAGCTACTTGTCAAATGGGGCCTTCGTTTGTTCTTGGGTACGATTCTGGTCTTGCTGTATAATTATGAAAAAATAAATTTATTATATGAAATTGAATAAAGGTTGAGGCACTCGCCTTTGAGGAGGTTACCCTTAGTTTGATTGGTCGATTTTTTATTTTATTTTTTTTAAAATTTTTTTCACCCAATCCCTAACCTCCATATGTGTGAGGGATTGTGGAGTTGGTGTTCTAAAGAGGTCTAAATCAATGTCTATGAAATTATTGCTATATTTACTACACGTGGGTCGCACATAATAAAGACAAAAATATTTCATTCTTATATTGTATTATATGTTAAAATATGAAGGAAAAATAATAGTTTAGTTTTTTAGTTTTTTTTATTTTCGATATTTTTTTTATCTTTAGTGAATATTTTTATATTTTGACTAATGTTTTTTAAAATTTTAAATATACTTAATGTAAATATGTTTAAAAGTAAAAAATATTTGTATAAATTTTTTTTAAATTACTGAATACAAAAAAAAATGTACTATTTTTTTTGTATTTAATAAATTTTGTAAACATTTATGGAAAATTTACATATAAATTTCATTATGAGGAATGATAATCCATTTAGTCCCAATGATTTTTTTATTGACCCGATTAGTCACATTGATTTTGGAAAGATAGATTTAGGGCTATGGCTTTGGAAAGTGGGTTAAAAGCCCTACTTTCCAGCTTCTAACCCTTCCTTCTCTCCTGTAAAAAATCAAAAAAAAAGTTAAAAAAGCGGGTTTTAACCATCTTTCTAAACAGAGAACATTAATATATTATTTAGAAATTAGATTCTGATTTATATCCTTATTTCTAATTATGTTTCTTTCTCTCTTTTTCTTTTGTGCTAGAAAGGTAATATACACAATATATGAAAAACAAATTTGGAATGAATTTTTATATATGAGAATCTTTTTATTTGGAAAACATTTCCAAAAAGAGTACAAAAAATGACTTGAAATATGGAATCCTTCTTGATATTCCAAAAGGATATGAGTTTCTTCAAGGCATTTCAAAAGAATACAAAAAATCCTTTAGTAAGCGATTAGCTAAATGTATAATTTCCAAGCTGTAGCGGCTCCAATATAACACTCAAAAAAAAAAAAAAAAAATGAATTAATGTGTTTGGTTTGAGAGTCTTGGATTAAGTTTTTGGCCCGAATTTTTAGTTTTAAAGTGTTTTTTTTTGTTTTAGTAAATATTTTTAAAATTTTAAACATTTTGTTTTTTACTTTTTAGATGCACCTTAGGAGGTTTGTTTGGGATGTCTAAATAAGTATACTTTTTGTCTTTTTTGGACTAAAAAAGTTGAAGAGAAAAAAAATATGGATGTTTTTGGTTAAGCTTTTTTGAGCTTTTTATGAAAAAAATATATATTAAAAATTAGCTATAAGAATTAGTGTGTGGGGAAAAATTAAATTGAGGTTAATGCGGTCATTATGTTTTGACTTTTTGGTGAATAATGTAATTCAACTTTTAACTTTTGAGGCCTACGTTTGGGAAGCCTCGTTTTTTAGCAAAAAGTCGAAAAAATTACTAAATGTAAAAAAGCCAACAATCGAACCAAAAGTCAAAAAGATTCTCTTTCTCTATCTCTCTTTTTAAATCTTTTAAATAAAAAGCCAAAAGTCATCCAAGATCTTAGTTTTTTTAGCTCATATTTTTAGCCAAAACTCAGCCAAAAGTTACTAAATTAGCAACTTCGTTACAAGCAGGGAGTAACTTTTAGGCTTTTTTCTAGACATCTCAACTTGACTTAGCCTTACTTAGATGTGTATCTAAAAAGTAAAAAAATTGCAAAAAAATATTTTAAAAATTAATAAATCTGTATAAAATATAAAAAAAAAATGTCTTGAATTCTTGTATATATATATATATATATATATATTGTATTTTAACTATTTAGTGAATTTTAAAAGATTTTTTTTTATAATTTTTTACTTTTACCGGATGTATGTTATGTTAGGAATGTGTCTAAAAAAAGTAAAAAAGATTATAAATATTTTAAGAAATTAGGTAAAACAAAAAAACAAGAAAAAATAAGAAAGTAAGAATTTTCTGAAAAGTGTTTTTTAAAAAATGTCCAAAGACCAAGCAAATTTGAGTCTTTTTTTTTTCCAAATCTGACAACACTCAATATAATACACCAAAAATTTCTTAGTGTAACATTTCAATGTAACACATGAAAAAACTCCTTCTTGTATTTTTTTTTCCAGCGTAACACTCCAAAAAAGGATATGTGATTCTTCAAAATATTTCAAAAGGATATAGGATTCTTCAAACTATTCCAAAAGGAATAAAAATTCTTTAGTGAGTTTTGGTAAATGTATAATTTCAAATTGTGAGTGTTACGTTTAGAAAAAATTACATTAGAAATTTTTCTAGTATTTTGTGTGTAATATTGGAGTATTCGTTGAATAATATTGATTTGAGTGTTACGTTCGGTAAAAGTACACTAAAGAGTTTTTTATATTACATTAGAGTGTTCGTTTGAAAAAGTACACTAATGAGTTTTTTGGAGTGATCGTTGCTATGTTTGGGAAAAAGTACACCAAGAAGTTTTTTAATATTTTACATTGGATGTTACGCTAGTGTACATTAGAATATTACGTTTTTGAGTGTTACATTTTTTTCCGTAATGTAGAATTTGTTCTGGAGGAAAAACCAAAACCTTTATAATGTGAATTGTCCAAATGTGTAATTTTACATTTAGAAACCAACTTTTATGCTTTGAAAATTAAATCTAAACATATAAGTGACTACCTTTTTATGTAATTTTTATTTTAACTTTTAGTTCATAAGAAAAAAGTGAAAGATTGAATAGTTTACAAGATCTCATTTTGAGATTTATTAAGTGTTTCACCCTATATATTTTCATATTTAAAATAAACTTGTTTTAAATAGTTAAAATTAAAATTTAAAATTTTCCTGACTCCTATTTCAATAAACTTAGTCTACATAGGTGAATTAAAATTTAAAAATGTATATAGTCTAAAATAAAATATATGATGTGGTTTGCATGTCGCTCTTTTTATTTTTGTAATAAACTTTTTTATATGCATAATATTTCTTAAATCGTGAAAATTGTAAAAAATGTAAACCTCATTCAGATTCACTAAAAATGTTCTTATTGTTGGATATTGACATTATTTTCATTAAAGTTAAGCTCTGGACTGAAGTAAACCAAATTAAACAAAATCAAACCAAATCAATCCTTAAATCCCCTCAAACGAGATCAATTAAAGTGGGCCAGGGCATTGGAAAAATTATTACTTAGCCCACAAGCACCACCTTTCAATCAATCACTAAATATCGTAGATTTTTATTATCTTTTACCGGTAACGGAAATCAAAAGGTTTCACTCCCCATCAATTATATTTAATTTTGGTCACTCGGTGGTCTTTGTTAACGTTTTGAAAATTGAATCGGTGAGCGAATCGAAAAGAGATTGAATAGGCGGATCACTCATTTAATTATCGAGTTAAAAGCGATCGGGCAAGTGACGTCATAATTAATATTTATATAATTATAAATATAATTATAAATTATAAATAAATAAAAATATATATAATTACTAAAATAATAAAAAATATGTTGCATAATATTTACTAATAATATTTAATAAGTCATAATTGATAAAAAAAAAAAAAAAAAAAAGTCACTAGTTTTAAAGAAATTAAAAAAATTTAACATTCCTCCAAACAAATTGATTGAATGCTGGAATTAATTTTGGAGAAATAAAATTTTAAACTCTCCTCAATCAAATATGATTCAAACAATTTGATTGAATCCTACATTCAATTTTAGGTTCTCTTTGAACAATTATTTTCCTATAAATAGGAATAGACTTTCATAATTTCTTCAAGCTTCCAATAAGATTCCTCTTTACCAGAGAGACTTTTGAAATAAAAGTTTTTAGTCAAAATTTTGATATAATATATATATATATATAATATAAATATATAAGAAAAAAAGAAAAAAAACCGGGTTGGTCCATGAACCCATGATTTTCGGTTGGACCCTAGTTATTCAGGTTTTCACTAATAACAGGTTTTGGCCTACGGGTCTTGAGGATTTTCGAGCGGAGAGGACGGTTCCACCGGTTTGACCCAAGTCAGTGGGAATCAAAACCTTGGTCTTGGTGTACTAAATAATTTCTCGTATATATATTTTTAAATATATTTTTTTTAAAACTCATTTCGATAAAGTAAGTTGCTATATATATAGGGAAGGACACAAACGCTTATTTTGGTAAATAGATTAAAAGTTAATTTTTTAATTTTTTATATTTTTTTTAAAAACATGTATAAAAAAAAATATAAAAAAGTGATGTATCTAAAAAAAAAATTAAAAAAATAAAAATAAGGCTTTTAGGGTTTGTAGAGTTCTTGTTGGAAATAATTAGGAACAGGCCAAGAACAATGGTAGTAGATAGAAGTATATATATTAGTAGGTATTACTACTACTACTACTACTTAGGCCTCGTTTGGCAAGATGCTAAAATAGCCAATTAGCCAAAAAGTTACCTTTTTAGCCAAAAAGCCAACAACCCATACCAAAAAGTCAAAGATTCCCTTTTCTCTCTACTTTTTTGCCGTAGTTTAAGTAATTAAAAAAGTTGGCTAAACATCTGAGTTTTCTTACCAACCTTTTAGAATTAGCAAAAAGTTACTTTAAATTAGCGCAATTGTTCGCAACGGCGCCTTACAAGTTAAAAAGACACAGAGAAGAGAAATGGAGTTTGAAAGAAAAGCACCATCATCACCATCATCAATGCGGCAGTCTTTGCCAATACTTCAACAGTGTGCATTGTCATTATCCGTATGCGTTCTTGAACTTGAAGTCCCTAATTAGTATTGATGACTCACAAACCTTTCCTTTACTTAAGGATGTCTTCTTACCCATCAACCCTCGTTTTCCTCTATCATGGTACTCTCTCTTTCTCTATATATTTTTATAAGCGTGTTAGATTAATTTGTATATCTCGACTAATTTTAGAGTTATAAAATTAACAACCCGGTAGAAAAGTGACTTGAATTCAAATTCTTCAATTTTATTATTAAATTTTACTATTCAACTAATCATTAAATTATATATATTCTATTATCTAAATATCGTCCTTTTTATTACATAATTTTAATTCCTAAAAAAATCACACATCATTTTATGATTTTCTCGGTGTATATCCAAAAATTTCTGCACACACTATTTATTTAGATTATTGGATTGTTTTATGGGGAGATTAGATTCTATTTATCGGACTTATTTATTTATAAATTCAAATCTTCTTCTTCTTTTTCCTTTTTCTAACTTATCATCCTAAAAGGTACAGGTACAAAACAAGTATTTTAAGACTTATAAAATGAAAGGATTCCCTTCAATCTAAAATTTGAACTGGAGGGATGTTGGGCTGGGGATCCATCGCGGGTTCTTTCGATAATTCAAGCGATTCATTTGTGGGGCATTTTATGTATTTCATCCACACAAAAATTAGGTCCTCCGATAGCGCAGCTTATTCAATTTATTATTTTTTGTCATAAAAAATATGGTTTATTTTTAAAAACACAATTGTCGTCAATTTTTGTAGTGAAAAAATATAGTAATTAAATAAGTTACAGTTATCGAATCGATCTCATTTTTTGTAAATAGAAATACAGTATCAATAGAATAAAGTTCGAATCATTGAAATGGGATCGATTTTGGACTTCTCCTATTAAAATCATACATGACTTATAAATAATTAAGTTCATCACATAGGACTAATAGGATTTATTTTATCACATAGGACTAATCGGTTATTGTACATATCTTTTGTTTGTGTATGAAATTTTAAATTTTACTAACCTAGTTTGATGTTTGCAAAAAATGTACTTAACTTTATAGATTACCATAAGATTTTAATTAAGAGAACACTTAATTTCCTTTTAATTGGTATTTTATTAGTTATATGAATGAAAAAAAAAATAATGTTTTCATATTTGCTACAACCTTACTAAAAGAGACATCAGTGCAATTTACTCCCTTTTCTTTTTTTAGTTGCAGTGGTGATTGGCCCCCTCAATCCTACCCCTACCCTTTTACCTTTGATCGTGGCGGTGGTGATTGGAAGAAAAAAGACAAAAAGAGAAAAGAAGAAAAATGTGACCAATCAAATTAAGAGGGGGTCAAAGGGGGTCCTAAAAAGGGGGTCTGAACATTATTCTTTTAGTTGGATCTTTCAATTAAAATTGAGGCACTAACTATGTGAAGAACAGGTAGAAGACAAGAAAGGAGCAAGAAAATGGAAGAGGGTTGAAGTGAACCTTAAGACCATGTCAAAGTCCCAGTGTTCCCTAAAGGACTCTCACCTGCCCTATCCAAGACCACTTCAATAACTATTTCTCCAAAATAGCAACGGACAACTTCCTCAAAAACAGACCATATGGGAGATTCACATTATCAAGTACCCTACAACAAATGCATCTGGCCACATCATTTTAAGCTTCACCATGCACTTGGTGATGGCTATTCTCTAATGGGTGCTCTTCTTTCTTCCACAAGAGCTGACAATCCTTCTATTCCCTTAACTTTTCCTTCTCGCCAATCACAGTCCCAACAGAAGGAAAATGGTGAAAAGTTGGCAATATTTTTCCGGCATGTGGGGAGGATTTTTCTCTGGAGTTTTTGACACTTGCTGGATTTTGGAGAGAGAGCATTGTGAAGAGCAGTTTGGATGATGATAGGACGCCGATCATTGAGACTGAGGGTTTGGAGTTTCAACCAAAGGTCACAACTAAGATGACATTTTCTCTTGATCAACTCAAACAAATTGAGACAATCTTAATGTGTATTTGTAAGTAGTAAGTGGTGTAGTTTTGTCAAGATCTAGTGCTGCTAATACATATAATATAAGATTAGATTTTTCTTACTGGAATTTGTAGCCTACTAAAACAACATCAGATGGTGGAGACCATAACAATTAATGAATACATGTGGAACCAATGTATTCATAAAAATTTTAATGTCATTTTAGTTGTACGTATTCTGTGCTATTAATAATAATGAAGGAGAGAGGAAAAAAAATGAATGAAAGGTACTTGATGGACTAGAAAAAATCTCATACAAATTAATAAAATTTACAAATTTTTTTAACTCACAATTTTTTTTTTTTTGGATTAAGATTTTATTCACAAATGTGACCTGTAGTAATATGGAACTTTGAGATTTGGCGATTTACTGGAATTATATGATAAATACAACTTATATGAATAAGAAATTTTTAAAAGTTATTAATTTGTATAGTATTTTTCCTTAACTTTTCATAAGCTAATTATGAGGCACAATTAGTCATGTTTGTATGCATGATTTAGAGTAGTTATAATCCACTATGTAGTCAACCTTGCCCTCTAATTGACTTGGCATATTTTGGTTGGGTTGATGCATTTCCTCAAAGTCTACTACTTACATAATGGAGTCCCAACATGATAAATAACACGTAGTTATTTTGTCGCATTCTTTCAAGTTCATGGTAGAGTTGTCAGAATACACATTAGACAAAGTAATTAGAAAAAAATACAAAATATACCCAAAAAAAAAAAAAAAAAAAATTTTGTTAAGGAAAATGCCTTTTAGTGTTAGATTAAAACTCAAAATGCCTTTTAATTAGCTCCATCAACATATTTCTTTTTGTCTGAACATTTTCAATTCCAAGATCAATTTTAATGAAAATTTATACCTTCTATTACAATTGCAATCTAAAGCCTTCTAAATTCATATTGAACATCTTTTGTTTTGTTTTTGGGAATCTTTCGATTGTAACGACGATAAATGATGTAATTGTGGGTATTATTTACTTGGGAACTGGATGTACATGAAAAGTGGTACGAAAACAATAATGATGAGTTGAGAATAATAATACAAAGACTCTTTGGATGGTGCTACTCAATACGGTATAGGCGGTTACAAGTCGATGAAAATTGAAATGCTCAAAAAAATCTTGAGAATCTGAGTGGGGCAAGAATGCTTGTTTTGCATTCTTACATGTCCAGTGCCACAATTATCAAATGATGAATCCTCAAACCGGCTTCGATTATATTCTCAAAAACACATAAGATGATCAAGAAAAGCGAAAACTCATCATTGTTTATTTCATCGGTTTGCTATTAGAGCACTATGAGAAAATTGAGAGGCTTGAGGTACATTACAACATCAATTTATGATTGTTATGTCATTTTGATTTTAATTCTCATTGTTTTAAACTTAGAATAAAAAAAGATATGTTGACATGAATCTTTCCTACAAATTAATGATGTGAAACATCAATCCAAAGTGTAGCAACTCATCATTTGAGATTAAACTCAATCGAGCTTACTCATTAAGCAGATTAGAAATCTACCATTGATTAATTTGCTATCATATGAGTTAGAATTTTGCACAAATATAAAATATGCCTCTTTTAATCCAGTCACTTTGTACATTAACTTTTCTATCATTTAAAGTTAATTTAAAAGTGAATTAATGGAGTGTAGCCTTACTTGAGCGCAACGATGGATCTGAGAGGCGACCACACCTCAAAATTTGAAATATATATATATATATATTATACTAGAAAATTTAAAATTATAAAGGTTTGCACCTAAACATCTTTAGCACCGTATAGTGACAATCGTATATCAACCCTACTTGCGGGCAGCATCCGGTACATCAGGCACATTGGAGAAATTGAGCATCGCGATCACAAATATGATTGGACCCATGGAAAAATTTCTGTAGCTAATCATCTGTCGGCCGACCTACTACATAGTCGATGTGGTACGTCCTTGGTATTTTGACACCCAATCCTACACCTTTTTTTTTCATTTAGTATTTTTTGGAACAATCATGTGATTTTGCATCTGAATGGAATTGCGAGTTTAGTGGTGACAATGGTGAGCTATATGGGAAAGATGAATGTTGTCTTTGGAGAGAAGGCCTCATAGATCTGAGAAAAGTACAAGTCATGCATTGAAAGTGCCTTTCGATGACATTGAAAGCCATTGACCACTCTGTTTCATAAACAAATTCTTAGGATGAGTTCTCAGAAAAAATACCATATCTCATTTGCACTTTTGTTCTTGATTATAGTATGATTCAACAACACATATATATGTTAAACTATATGTGTGTGTGTTATTTTGTCAATTTATTTTTTAACGGTGAGATATATACTTGCGTGTGTGTAAACAGAATATGAATATGATGAAAATAATGGATGGTGGCGTGATGATCATTTTGGTATCATCATTGGCCTTGTTTAAGGAAAGGCTATTAATTGGCTTTTTAGGTTAAAATTCACAAAAGACAAAATAGGCTAAAATAGTCAATAAAAACAAAATGTCTTGCATCAAATCAGCATAATTATTTCATTTTCTCTTACAAACATGAAACATCCAATTACAAAAAATCTAACCATCTTTCCAAACACAAAATTTGTAGCCTACTAAAATAGCCAACTTTCCAAAACAAGGCCAATATCTACTCTTGCCTACCGATCTTTTCTAATCCTTTTCCTACACTACTCTTCTTTGTACACATACATGTATATTTACTGTTACTTTTTGTTTTTGTAATAAATTTTTTATTTGGTTCAATTACAAAAGTTTCATTACATTAATCTTTATGAGGAGAAAATTAGAAAGGGAAAATTAGTAGCCATACGCTTCCATAAAAGAGCGTTCATATTAGATGATATAATCCATGTGAAAAAGTCTTTAAAATTGAAGATACTGTCAATTTTAAAATTTTGCAGGAAGTAAAGAGGTGCATGTTCTATCTTGTTATAAATTTTTTTTGTCTAACTCCTCATCTAAGCTCTTTCTCATTCCACCCAACAACCTAGTTGATGCAAACCCTAGCTATTGGAACCACCGAGAACCTTCTTCCCACGCTCATGGAGATCCACCCCACCTTTTCCCTTCTTTTCATGCAAATTTTGTTAGGTGCAAGTATTACTTGTGTTGGAGCGGAAGTATATTATTGACATAGTTGGGAAGATGATAGGAAAGGAGTGGGAAAGTGGAGCAAGAGAGGTTTGAAATGGAAAAAGAGAGGAGGAAGGGCGAGAGAGGACGAAAAAAGACTTAGCACTTGTTTGGCATGGGCTGCTCGAGGTTAAAATAGTTATAAAAAAAGACAAAATAAGTTCAAATGTCAATAAGACAAAATATTACATTCAAATTATAATTATTTCATTTTTTTCTCTCACAAAAGTCAAAAAATCAAAAGTCCAACTGAAAGCGAGGCTTTTAGCCACATACTAAAATAGGTAAAAAGCCAAAAATAAAAAAATCCAATTCACTTCTCAAAAGCGAAGCCTTAGGTAAAAGTGGAGGAGTAATTGGCGGTAGTAAAATACAAGAAATTACACAAACCAAGAAGAAGAATGAAGAAAAGAAAGAATAAGAAGATAATGATGATGTTATTTTTGTAAATTAAATTAATTTCCATCTTTTTGCCAAAAGCCATACTCTAATTATGGGTGATTCTACTTACATCACTTTCTCATCTTTTACCTTTTTACACCCTCCATATGAGTTTTTTTTTTCCTTCCTAATTTTATCTATGTGTGAAATTCCCTTTAAGAACAAAACTCTAAAATTAAATATATTTTGTTATCTCCTAACACCCTTTGGTTTTCAATCCCTACTTCTCTTTTTCCTTTCTTAATTTTTCTTTTCTCTTACACATCTCTTTTAAAAAAGTGAGAATCATAGTATTTTGATCATTAAAGAGAGCAATGGATGAAGAAACGTTGGTGAAGAACCATCAAAAAAGTGAAAAATGCGAATTTTTGTATTTATTTGGTAGGTTTTGTTTCGTTTTTCTGGACTGGTGTTCGACTTTCGTTCGATGGTTCGAAATCAAACAAAATAAAATAGTCCAGCATCACATTGCCGAACAAAAAATATAAATCTAGTAACTAACTACTGAATAAAAGATATATTTCAGAGTAACCCCCAAACCGAATTTTTTATATTTTTTCTTGAAAGGATTATACTTATACTCATTGCAACAACATAAATATTGCAATATTAGTGGACTTTAATTATGAATTCATTCTGATGAGGTTGTTAAGTTTTTTTTATGAATACGATTTTTTTCTTAGTTTTAATTTGTATTGAGTTTTATTAATAATTTGACGTATAAATGTATTAATTATCTTTAGATTTTTTTTACTTGATGCAGTGTGAAGCATTAATTAAATGGGCTTCTAACATTAGGAAGAAAGCTGAATTTGTCCTTGTTATAAAGACATCAAATCACGGAGGCAATGAAAACCAAGACTTACACTTGTAAAAGTGGCTACTATAGAAATGAGGAAGATCAAGGAGAGCGATTGAAGTTGGCCGGTTCTAAAAAGTCTATTTCTATTAAGGAGGAAAAATTACCTATAAATTACCAAGACAAATTGTGATAACATATTTGATTGATGGATGCAAACAATAGCCAGGTTTTATAGATATTTTATGAATATTCATACACTTGATATTTTTATGGATACTTTTATGTATGATTTTATGGATGCGTGTTTGATTTATGAATTTTTTATGGATGCTTCAAGGAAAAAGTAAGGCTCTGTTTGGAATGGTTTCAAACTATGATTCCACCTCTTTATTTGCGTTTGATGTTTGTTTATAGTTTTCAAAGTTAATACCATACTCGATTTGAAAAGAAACTACTGAAAAGCGAAAAATTTAGACTAACCGTCCGAGGATTGACGGAACAATGGAATACTTTTTATTTATTATTATTTTTTTTGCAATTGACATATGTTAATTATAATATATTGGAAAAAAAAATTCAAGTTACAAATTTTTTATGTATTTTAATAGAATTTTGAGTTGTATGTTTGGTTATGAGTTGTAAGTTTTTGTATCAAATATCATATGTCACATCAAAATTTTCCTATTCAATTCAAAACTATTTTCAAAACTCTCTCATAAAACAAATTTTCCATACTCAAAACATAATTCCAAAACTCACAAATTTAAAATACAACAACTACTCTCAAATTATAGTTAGAAAGCTCTACCAAATGCAACCTAAATCTTTTAATGCATTGACAAGGGCCTAGACAACTCTATTATAATTTGGCAACATAATGCTAGAAGTAATCCCATTTGTATAACAATGTATCCTTTGAACATGCACTTTACAAGTGACCCAAATTAATTTCTTGTTATCATCTAATTGGGCGACAACATGATGTTGGGAAAAAAATATTATCGATAACATAGCCTTGAGTAATTCAAATTAATTAGCGTTGTATTAGAAAAAGGCCGACTATAAATTAAAAATTATTGTTTGGAAGAAAGTGTCTCTGTAAATGTATAGCAACAAAATGCTAGAGATCTATTTTTCTAGCACATAACACGGAATAATGTAAATTATTTAGTACCGTGTTACCAAAATTAGTGGTATAAAAAGATGAAATAGTTAATTTATGGTTAGTTTTGGTAATATATTGGGGGTGTAATGATAATTACATTTTTTTTTATAGTGGTGTAATGAGATGGAGGGTATAAAGAGGTTAAATAGTGATGCAAGTAGAATCACCCTATAATTATTGAGTTAATTACCTGAAAGTCCTTTTTACAAATGTTATGGTAGCTCAGGTCCTATCTAAGATTTTTTGAACCAATAAGTCATATTTAATAAAATTGACAATATTATCAATTTTTACTAAATTTTAAAATGAAGAATATTATCAATTTTACATAGTAATGTTCTAGATAATTGTTTCACTAATTGAGGAAAAAAAAGAAAGAAAGCATGAGATTAAACGCTTTTACCCTCCTACTTATTAGTTTGATTCAACTATCCACTAAAATCGAGAATATCACAAGTTTTTTCATTTTTAAAGTTTTTTTTTTTTTTTTTGTTCGCAGTTTTGCACATTAATGTTCTATCATCATACTCCTTTATAGATACAAAATTTTCAATTTTGCATAAAAAA
The DNA here is from genome assembly GCA_025200525.1 of Camellia lanceoleosa. NCBI lineage: Eukaryota > Viridiplantae > Streptophyta > Magnoliopsida > Ericales > Theaceae > Camellia > Camellia lanceoleosa. The sequence continues at coordinate 15,856 of JANUSC010000491.1, forward strand.
AACAATTCAATTTTTTCAAAAAAAAAAATTTAATTTGAAAATTAATGTTTTAAAGTTTTAAAAATCAAAATAAATAGAAATCATCATATATTTTTTTTTTATAGATAATCATAAATGATAAACAATTATTATTTAAGGACAATTCTAATTATTAAAATTTTAATGGGACTTAAATATCTAAAAATCTTAGTTAAGACTTAATAGATTATAAGTACATAAATTAAAACTTGTGTGTATATGCCCCAATATTATTTGAGGCGTAATTCCAAAAAAAAAACTTTTAATTTGTAAATATGAGCTCCAAATACCAATGTTACGTTATTTTCTCACAAAATAAAAATTTATGATAAATTAGCAGCAACCTTGGTGTATAACAATAAATCACTTTTACTACCATCCTTCTTCCTTTCTAAAAATGGGCCTAGCTTCTTTCTAGTCTGAGATCACATGTACTCAAAATAATACATAACTCAATCATACATAAAATCCATAGTCATAAAAATAATACATTTTCACCCATCGAGTCTTCTTACAAAAGATGTTACATGTTAACAACAAAAGTAGATGCCCTACGGACTTACAACTTTCTAAGTTAACACTTGGATTTACAACAAAGAGAATCGAAGCCCTTTACAATTAAAGCCCTCGGCGGAAATAAAACATATAAACATAAAAGCAAAACAACAAAACTGAGACTTCAGCCAGAGACCTTCAAGATAAGACCTTGGAGGTGACACGTCCCCAATACTGAAAATGGTGTGCGGTGGGTGAGCCAAAAGCCCAATAGAGATATGCTAAATCAAATATGAGAAATAACTAAAACATTAGCATTTGATAAATGTTCAACACATGTACATCGATTAACATCATTTCTATAACCCATCAGCATTGATATTCATCTTTCAACCCGGTTTTCATTTCTATTTCCAATTCACTTTATTAACATGGCTCATTTATCCAAATAATTCAAATAAGACTACAACTCATAAAGACAACACTTCAATTCATAGATTGTTCAAAGTGAGACTACAACTCATAAAAATAACAACACTTCAATTCATCGACAATTCAAAATGAGACTACAACTCATATTATCAACACTTCAATCATCAACGTTATTCAAGCGTATATAAGATTTGGGACTTTCACCTAGACACTCAGGCTAACAATTATCAATAGAATCCAGCTCCTATTTCCTCCCAAGCGGTCGTACTTCTCCTATCTCCTCCCTTTAATGGGTACATCCCTTTCTCGCCGAAACAAATATATATATGCAATGTATTTAAACCGTCATCATATACAATGATCGAATTAATGCACATATTCAATGTTAATCGGTCAAGCTGTCATATTCAATGACATAATTCCATTGATTGGTTTCGAATTTACCTAATCATCATCACGCGTGTCTACAACAATCAAGACTATCATTCAGATAGCCCTTGACAGATATCTTTATCTGAGATAAATAGTTCTAGCAACAGATAATTTATTACATTTTCATCGGGTAGTGATTCATCAATCCAACTTCATTAACTATTCTTCATTCCATCCAATTTCATGTTTTTCAAATCAATTTCTTATTCCTCATAATTGCCAAATTAATTATACAAATTAATTATTTAAATTCAATTAGGGCATTTTCCCATTTTTCCCAAACATTGATCCTAAGACTAGAATTTCACCAATTAAATTCACAAATCCCCATTTTCAAGACCTCATATGCACATGGGCTTGAAAACACAAAACCCTCTTTTAAATACTACAAGTCTCAAACCCTAATTTCTCAAATTACCAAATCTCACTATTTATACAAAATGACAAATGTTTATGTTAAAACTAAAAGCATAAGAAGGAGTAGATTATCCCTACCTCGAATGAAGAGACTCAAAGGAGATGATGAAGAAAACCCAAGATGCTCCAAATCCAAGAATTTTCTAATCAAAAATGTAGCCCCATAAAGCTCAACTTTCTTACAAAGAGACTAGAAGTCTGAGACCCAGAACAAGGTGTATTTGTAAAGAGAAGGATTGTGTAACAACAGAGAGAGAGTGTATGTGTTGGATCTAGGGTTTGGATGAAAAGATGATGAAAAAAGTGATGTATATTACTTTTCTGCCAGCGATATATTTGAACCTCACTCGGCGAAGAAGTGGTCGCTTTCGGCGACCCACACAAAAGAACCTCGGCTCACTCGAGCACAAGAAGCGTCGCTCGAGCAAACAATCACGGCTTCACTGTAGCGTAGAAGCACGCTCGGCGCAGAGTTCTGCTTGGCCGAAAAACACAAAACATAGAGCTCGCTGCTCGGCGATAAAAGCCTCGCTCGGCGAAGAATACTAACTTTCAAGTCAATCTGAAGCGGGCGCACGCTCGAGCATAAGAGTAACAAGCTCGCTCGGTGAAGAGGCGCACCACACAAATCTCGCTCGAGTCACCGAGGAACCCTCGCTCGAACTAAAGCTAAACCCAAGGCTCGCTTGGCGCAAGCTTCACTCGAGCAAAGATGTCAAATTCTAGGCAACAACCATTTGTTCAAACTCACAACCAACATGTACCACTCCTGCCCCAACTCACGTCCCAAAACTCAAATACAAAAAGATTTAAGGGGCGGAAACAAGATATAGACAACAACAACCATGGCCGGAACCCAAGTCGGAACAAGATAAATGATGGGGAAAATCGAGATGGCTATAACCTCTCCCCAAGAATTTACGTCCCCGAGAAATTACAAATACAAGTTTCAAAAGCGTGATCTTTTCAATTCTCAACATGATTACAATACACCACTTACCAACATGATCCACTACCGATCATTCCATCTCTTTTCAAGAGAACAATTTATAAATGTAGCTCAATACCTATTATTAACATGCATTCTAGTGAAATTGACTAATTTCAATGCATATATCCCATATCTCCATAACATATTCAATGTTAACAACATAATTACATTTCCACAATACATTCAACATATACAATGTTAAATTAAACTCACATTTTCGAAACATATTCAACAATTTCAATGCTTCCATAATCCAAACATATACAATGTTCTTAGAGTTTATCAACAAAATAAAATTCTCAGCATAAGCTCAAATATCAACAAATAGGTCCAGATATTTCTCTCAGACCTCCAATTTGCATTCCTAAGTTGCTTCCTCAACTCCGTGATGATTCCACAATACCTTGACCAAGGGAATTGTCTTTCATGAAGACTTGGTCATATCAAGACTTTACCTTGGTCTCTTTTCATCTGGCTTGTCGAAACATCCCTCGTCACCTTTAAAATCGGTCCAATCCAACACATGTGGCGGATCCGGCTCATATTTTAAACATACTAACATGAAATCGTCATGCACTCAGGACAATTGTGGAGAGCAATGCTAAGCGATATGCAACCTCTGTCTAGCCCAATCCGCCAAAGATTTCAAAAGGGCCAACTAAATCGAGAGGACAACTTCCCTCTTCCCAAACCTCATCAAGCCCGTCTAGGTGATATTTTTCATAAAAGGCGTGATCACCCACCTCAAATGACAAGGTCTCCTCAGATGGTTGCATAACTCTTTTGGCGACTCTGGGCTGTAACTAGCCTCTTACGGATAAGTGTTACTTTCTTCGTCGTTTTCCGAACCAACTCCGGGCCCAACAAAGGTGCATCACCCACCTCGGTCCAACATACTGGAGATCTACACGGTCGGCCATACAAGGCCTCAAATGATGCCATACCAATATTCGATTGGAAACTGTTGTTGTAGGCAAACTCCACTAAGGGTAAGTGCCTCTCCCACGACCCTTTAAAGTCAAGGACATAGCCTCGAAGCATATCCTCAAGTATCTGAATGGTGCGCTCTGTTGCTGTCGATGCGAGGATGATAAGGCATGCTAAAAGGTCCCTAGTGCCCAAGGCACTTTGCAAACTCACCACAACCTAGCGAAGCGGGTCTCTATCTGAGACAATCGACCTTTGGGACCCGTGCAACCTCACTTCGTCCGAATATACAAGTCGGCAAGGTGATCTACCGAATCTCTTCACGCATAGGAATAAGTCATGCCGAGCTTGGTTAATCGGTCTACTACCACCCAAATAACATCACTACCCCGTTGAGTTCTCGGAAGACCCACAACAAAATCCATCGTGACAAGCTCCTATTTCCACTCAATTATAGACAAGGGTTGCAACAAATCCGTTGGCCTTTGATGTTCGGCTTTCAGTTGCTGACAAGTAAGACACTTTGACACAAACACTACCATATCCTTCTTCATACCCCTCCGCCAAAACTAGTGACTCAGATCATGATACATCTTTGTGCCTCGAGATGCACCGCATGGCGTGAATGGTGAAACTCTCGAATACTTCCTCTCGGCAAGACTACGCACAAACATGCGATCTCGGTACCTCACACTCAGTCGGGATACCACAGGCCCTTCTCAACCTTCCCACTTGGAGATCTTTTCTGGAGGATTCTACCTCAAAGTCACCCCTCTGTGCCTCTAACACTCGATTCACAAGCGTAGGTTGTGCAACTTCTAAAAACAAGGCCGACTTAATGGACTAGATCGGATACCGTCGAACTCGCTAAACACCCAACATCTCCCATTCTCGGGATAGCAATACAAGCTCGTCACCAATGGACTTCCTACTAAGGATCGCCACAATGTTAGCCGTTCGGATGATAATGCAATTCAAGGTCATAATCTTCTATGAATTCCATCCACCTCATTTGCCTCAAATTCAAGTCATACAGTAAACAAATACTTGAGACTCTTATGATCAAGAACACCTCGAATCTCTCACCATAAAAGGTAGTGCTTCCAAATCTTTAAGGCAAATATCACGCCAACTCTAGGTCATGTATGCGATAGTTCTTCTCATGTGTTTTCAATTGACGTGAACCATAGGCCATTACTTTTCCCTCTTACATCAACACACAACCCAAACCCTCTCATGAGGCATCACAATAGGCATAACCCAAACCCTTCTCGAAATAATCAAAATTTGGGCGGTGGTTAGTCTAACTTTAACCTCTTAAAGAAATGACTTTTATGAAGTCTCACTCCACACAAATTTGACCACTTTCCGCGTCAATCTAGTCAAAGGTGAAGCTAGCCTAGAAATCTTTCACAAAGCGGTAATACCAGCTAATCCGGAAAATTGCGGATCTCAAAGACACTCTTCATCACAGGGGCGTCTCATTTGAAGACATTTTTCGGACTTAGAGACCTTCTCGTGGCGTATCCTGAGAACATGGTGAAGTCGCTCATTGGCGCTAAGAGGAAAAGCCAGTGAGGATGGTATGCGGAGGAGAAGCAGAGACCATTCGATCGGAAACTCCACCGTTGCGAGCCTTGAGCCTTCCCTACCTATTATTGTGGAAAAGCGGCTCGGATAAGGAATGAGACCGCGGCTTGAGACGAGCAAACGAGGGGATCATGAAATTTTGAGCAAAGGGAAAAATGCCCTTGAGCGATGAAACCATCCTTTGGGGAGGACCAAGTTGATAAACGGCGCATTGAGGTCGGACTTGGTTGTTTGGTTCACCATTCAACCAAAGATAAAGAATGTGCCGATTGCTACGATGCATTGGCTTTGAAGAACCGGCTATGGCCTTGAGTATGGCCTCCTCAATTTCCTTGCTAGTTGATAGAGCCACATTTAAATGAACCCAGTTGTATCAATTGCATTAGTCGTTCAATACCTTATTGGTACATTACTTGCCTTATCTGAAGTTTCCCGCCAAAATATATATATATATATATATATATTTTTTTTGTTTTTATAACTCTAATTCCTTACTCTGTAGACGGTGGGCAGGATAGCCGAAATCGGCCGTTGTCAACATAATGCAATTGAATAGATCGGCTTCTTGGCAAAATTGAAAAGAAAAGGGCGGTCGTGGAAGCCTTTCAAAGAGCTGGGTCAAAGCGTGGCAGTGAGAGCGATGTGAGGCTGACTTGGTGAGCGTGAAGAATCTTGAGCAACTAAACTGCTAGGCGAAGAAGGCGAATCTGGCGAACCAGCTCAAGTTAGCCAGAGGTGATTGCCAAGCTGAAGCCGATTTGGAAGAGTCGAAGAAGGCAAAGGAAATAAGCAGGCTCAGGGTTTCCAAAGCGTTCCAAGTTGGGAAAGATCGCCTTGGCAAACTATGTGGAGGAAGTGCCTAAGTTCGAGAATCGGGGTTCAAATCTGGTGGCTCAAGCCCTCGCTGCCGCTAATGTGACATTAGGCCGATTCCATTCCTCTGACGGTGGATGTTGTTGCAGGTGGAGTCGCCTGAAGATTGATTAGAGTGATAATGGAGTTTTGTTGGGCATCTTAGATGCATAATTTTGTAGGTTTTTTGTTAGGTTCTCATTTCTTTACGCCGATTGGAAGTTGAAATGTGAGGTAATTTGTATGTAAAATTACTATTATACGTACTCAAGTACTCAATTTATTAATGAAAAAATTCCCATGTATATACGATGCATGTGTAACTTAAACATCAGATAAAATAAGCTGCGTAAATTGGTGCAAGGCCTTGACATCTGGCGATTATCTTATTGAATCTATTTACGATTATATTAATGAATACGCCTTGCTGACTAATATTTGGAATCTTTGAATATTGTTGGTTCATGGAGTGGCATTGGGCACATAATTATCGGTTAAAGCTTTGGACATTTGGTCGATTAGATTAGTGAATTTGCCTTTGCCCGCTACTAGTGAATGCTTGGGCGTAGAATCTTTGTTGGTTCATGGGTGGTGGGGCACATGAACTTGTCGTAAAGCACGGACATTTGGCCGATTATCTTATTGAATCTATTTAGCCGATTATATTAATGAATACGCCCTTGCCCGTCTAATAAATTTGGAGCAGCATACTATTGGTTCATAGAGTGGAGCACATGAACTTTCTCGCTTGAGCACAGACATTTGGCGATTAGATTAATGAATCTGCCCTTGGCCTAGCTAATGCACTGGAATACCGAATGCTATTGGTTCATGGAGTGGCTGGGGCACATGAACTTATCGGTAAAGCACGGATATTTGACCGATTAGATGTCATCTGCCTTTGCCCCGACTAATGAATGGAAGCAGAATCTTTGTTGGTTAGGTGGAGTGGTAGGTCACTTGACTATACTTGATTACAGCACAAGGTTGTAAATTTAGCATTGATGAAATTAAGCCGAGTATTGCGTAATGAATAAATGAGGTGGGGGCGTTATCTTGGAGGGAGCCATTGTTGCATTCAAATCCAATAAATTGGGGAGGAAAATATCGGTGTGGAAGGCGTGGATGGCGGAAGATTATTCTTCTTGATGAGAGGAGAAGGTAGGACATTAGCGGAGTTGGACACAAGGATGAATCGTGGTGGCGAGCCCACGCCGGGAGTAGGAGGTCGAAGGAGCATAAAATGCGATCCGGTGTTGTCAGTAGGTCCCAGAAAAAATCAACATGGTAACTCCTTGACCCGCTCGAGAGGGGAAACCGTCATGACCAGCGTCTGATAAGTTTTTGGTTTTTATAGGGGAACAAAGCCCGATGATGGAAGCGAATTTGATTCTTAGCGACCCAAATGTGGCGGTCGAGTTAAACTCGATAGATTTTCCTACGAAGTTCACGGTAGATGGTCGGTCGACTGATTTTGAAATGTTTGGAGGGCATTCATGGAGGCGGTGAAAGGGCTATACACCGCCTATGAAATCGGCATCGCTTCGTGCCTTGGCGGGAGATAAGTAGAAGGATGACAGCATTCAAAATTTAGAAGCTCGCGGAGAAAGTGGCGTGAATTAGGAAAAGGTCAAAAGCTGTCGAGGTCTCGTCGATTGGCCAAGCGAATCGATAGTAGAGGAAAGGGTGACCTAACGGCTTATAAGTCATCGATTCTTTGATTGAGGCGACAAGCATGTTATAATAGAGGCTACAAGGACCGGGGCTTACAAACAAGGCTTCCATGGCGAAAAATTGGGATAGAAAACTAAGGAAAAACTTCGCCGATGAGGTATGTCGATCACGAGAATCGTGGAGTTCAAACGCGGGTGGGTCCAAGCCCTCCAGGCCGTAGAGGCTCTCCAAGTATGGCGTTGATTGAGCGTCAGATTATATCCAGTCACCATTTTCCTTTGCGGCTATGAAGTCGAGAAAGCGAAGGTGGTGCGGATAAACTAAACTTATTGTATCGTTTTAGCATAAATTGGATCGCAATTATGTATTCTCGATCAATTTAATGGAGCGTATTATTTTAAATGTTTGTATGTTGTTTACATCATCTACCATTTCGTCAATTGTGTTTCGCTTGTCAATCATAATATAAGCGAAAAGAGTGCGGTCGGGCGTTTTGCCTCTGCTAATCGTGATTTCTCTGGCGCTCCAAATTCGGAGGATTATTAAATGACGTGATTTCTCTGAGCGCTCGGTCGGGCTTATTAAACTAAGCGTGTCTTGCGGATGGGACTCAAAGTCGAGACTTTTATTTTGTGTGTCGTGATATCCACGAAGGCGCTCGAATCGAGAGGCTTATTCGCCCAAATGTGTCATTCATGGATGGGGCTCCGATTGAAGCTTTATCTTGTGTCGTGATATCCACAAAGGGCACTCAAATCGAGCTTACTCGCCCAAGCGTGACTTGCGAATGGGGCTCCAAATTCGGAGACTTGTATTTTGTGTCGTGATATCTAGGTAACCGAATCGAGGCTTATTATTGGCGTGACTTACGGATGGGGCTTCAAATTCGAGACTTTTATTTTGTGTCGTGATATCCATGAAGGCGCTCGAATCAGGAGGCTTATTATTAAGCGTGTCATTCACGGATGGGGTTCGAATTCGAGCTTTATCTTATTGTCGTGATATCTAGGAAAGCGCTCGAATTCGGAGGCTTATTTAAGCGTGACTTGCGGATGGGGTTCGAATCGGAGACTTTTATTTTGGCAATCGTGATATCTACAAAGGGCGCTATGAATTCGGAGGCTTATTTAGCTAAGCGTGTCATTCACGGATGGGGCTCCAAATTGAGCTTTATCTTGGCTAATCATGATATCCATGAAGGGCACTCGAATCAGGAGGCTTATTAAAACTAAGCGTGTCTTACCTGAGATGGGCTCGAATTCGAACTTTTATTTTGGCGGGTGTGATATCGCGAAGGGTGCTCCGAATCCGGAGCTTATTCGCCTAAGCGTGTCATTCATGGATGGGGCTCCGAATTCGGAGGCTTTTATCTTAGGCAATCGTCATATCCATGAAAAGGCGCTCGAATCCGGAGACTTTGGATTTCCGAACTAAATTTCATATAGTAGGAAATAAAGCCTTGCATTGTAAAAGTGAAAGTTGTACCACGGCGAACATTCAAAACAAGATATCATGCCCCACAAGTCGGGTTAATGATAAAATTCGCAAATCGTGGAATTCCAAAAACGTGGCGAGACTTCTTCCGGACATGTCTTTGAGCGATATGCCCCTATCTTGACGATTGACTCAACCTAATGGGGCCGTCCCAATTGGGACCTAGTTTTCCGTTAGCAAGGCTCCTAGTAGCGGGAAGAACTTTCTTGAGGACCAATTCTCGGGTATATAACATCAATTTGCACGTTGATTATATGATTTAGCGATTTTGTTGATATTGCGCCATAAACGCGAAAACAGTCTCGGCATTCTTTGATCGAGTCGGATCCAAAGCTAACATTATGTCATTATGGCCCCAAGTCAAAGACCTTTGTTTTCGAGTGGGTAAGCCAATCTCTAGGGGATAATTACGGGTTCCAAAACAAAGAGGCGAATGGTGTTTCCCCGGTTGCCTTGGTGTGGTGCGATGAGCCCACAACCTGCTTGAGGAGCTCTTGACCCCTGCCTTTAGCTTTCTCCAACCGTTTCTTGATACCTTCCAAAATGGCTTTGTTGGAAGGTTCAGCTTGACCATTGCTCTGTGGATAAGCCGGGGTGGAAAAATAGAGTCGAATACCATACATGCTGTACAATTCTCGGTGGGCATACAATCAAAGCTGGGTGCAGTTATGCGAAATAAGTGCTCTTGGAATGCTTTAGAATCGTGTTATGATATTTCTTCATACAAAATGCCTAACATCAATATCTTGAATGTGTTAGTGCCTCACTTCAACCCATTTGTGAAATGTCTGTCGCCAATAATCAAGAATAAACTTGTTGCGGGGCAGGTAATGGTCCGCGATATCAAGTCCCCGTTGAACAAGCGCCAGATGGCGGTGATAGAATTAACTCTTGCCGAGTAAATGGGTTAAAGGAAAACTTCTAGCACTATTCACATTTCTTGATGTAACACTTTCGGCATTAGCTCTCATGGTGGCCAATAGTACCCTATGTCACAACTTCGATGAGCCAAAGGCGCCGCTAGAATGGAGCACCACAACTACCTTCATGTATTTCAATCAAGAGTTCCTCGACTTTATCTGGATGAGCGCATTCTAGGTATGGACTAGAAAGAGATTTTTGTAAAAAGCTTTCCTTGCGGATCTAAGTAATATCATGAGCTTTGTTTTGCGGTTTGTGTGCTTCTTTCTTGTCGTCGGAACTACTCGGAAGATAGGAATGCGATGATGGGGTCCATCCAACGGACCTGATTCTATGATATTTATCTGGATTGACTCCGAAAGGCCAATGCTCGGCTTAGGGATGAATCCTACTTTAATTGTCCGTTTAATTTCTGAGTTAATGGTGGAGGCTAGGCAAACCAGGGCGTCTACATGTGTATTTTGATCCCGGGTTATTTGATTCAATTCATGATGGTCGAATTTTGCCCACAAGGAACTCGCCGTTTTCATGTAGGCTGCCATACGGTCATTTTTGACTGCGTATTCCCCCTTCAATTGATTGATGACTAGTTTTGAGTTGTAGAAGATAAGTAGACGCCGAGCACCAAGGAGAAGTGCATTTAAATGGCGGTTAATAGTGCTTCATATTGGCCTCATTGTTCGATGTTTCAAAGCCCGGTTGTGACTGTGATTATTACCGTCGAAATTGCGGAATTAGCTTGACGGATAAATCGATGTATACTCTCTTAGTTTCTTGTAAATTAAGTTTCTTGAGTGCATTCTCGCGTACCTCTCTTTGGGTGATATTCCTCTATTTATATTTTTCTTTTGGGCCTCGAGGTGGGGCCCACTTAACCCGTTGCGTTTATTTATTGACCTTTGTTCAATTGATTCTCTGGGCGATTAATATATTTAACTTTAGGATGCGTCCGAGGCGATGTCGTATACAATATTTATCTGACTATCTTGATTGTTATTGGCTTTCTTGTATGCGATTGACATTATCAGGCTCCCCACAGTTCTCTAGAGTCTCACTTGTTTAAAAAGACAACATTATCTTTGGAAAACAAGGTACAACATCTCGATTAGGGCGCTAGAGGATTGACTTACCTCCATGAAATCTGATTGCATCATACATTGTGATATTAAGCTCGAAAACATTTTCTTGGATGCTTTGAATACAACCCAAAAAGTGGCTAATTTAGGGCTTGCTAAGCTTGTTGGGAGAGAGATTAGTCGGTTTTGACAACAATAAGGAGGAACCGAGGCTATCTTGCACTGAATGGATGTCGGGTGAAGCAATCACGCCAAAAGCGATGTTTTTAGCTATGGAATCTTTGTTATTTGAGATTATATCGGAAGAAGAAATAATGACATAGTAGATTATGAAATGGATCGGTACTTTCCATTTTTAGTGGCAAATGAAGAAGCGAGAATTAGTCTTAAGCTTGTTGGATTCTGATTGGAAGGCAATGGTGATGTTGAAGAAGGTGATTAGAGCTTGCAAAGTTGCTGCTTGGTGCATTCAAGATGATGAGAAGGATAGACCAAGTATGGGGCATGTAGTCCAAATTCTAGAAGGAATTTTAGAGGTGGGTATGCCTCCAATTCCGCAGTTTCTCAAGTTGGCGAGATGATCCATTGGAACCCACGCTCTTTCTTTGAGAACGGTTCAACCACCTTTCTTGAGTTTATAATAGATTGCTTAATTTAGTGATAAATTTGTTACTTAATTGATGATAAATTTGTTGTGATGCCCCTCTCTCTCTTAAATCAAATTCGCTGTTGTCAATTTTTAGAAATTCAACAATGATAAATTTATCATTGTAACTCTAGTTGAGATTTGTTGCATGATAAATTTATCCTTTGAATTAGACTTTTGATTCTTTAGGCGTGATTTGTGATAGCATAAAATGATGAGAATTATTCTCTGGTAATGGCTTCTCATCTCTCTCCTTTATTCTCTTCATTTTTTTCTCTTTTTCTCTCACTTCATCGGATCTAAGGGGTGGGTTATGGTGGTAGCGTGTTGAAGATGAAAAATGGCCAAAAAAATATTGTTGAAGGTTTGCAATTTGAAGTTCAAAAATAAAAGCGAGGAACTAGGAGAAGAAAAAAAAAAAACAACAAATGGCGAAAGTATAACAACAAGGGCAAAGTCGAGATAAAAAAATATACTGAGAACTTGGTGGTTCATGAGAGAAAACTTAGGACCTAATAGGTAATAAATTCCATTATTGGGAATGGTGGTAAAAACCCTATGGGATTATGGTTTAGGCGCCTAAGGTTGGGTTAGACATTTTTAGGCTCAATTATAAGGCGAATTTGTACTTGAGAAAAGTGTTTCAAACATAGCAAATCTCACCCTTAATCTATATAATCCAATATATTTTTATAAATATGTATGTATTATATTGCTTAATTTTAGTTTTAAAACTACAACTTATGTATTACTAGTTAGGTAAAAATTAATTATAAAATTTGAACTATTAAGTTGGAACAACTTAAGCAATTGGTTTTAAACTAATTATCAAAATAACGACACTTGAATGATTAAATTAATTATAATTTTATTTTAAAATATGAAAATAATATTTATATTAAATATTGTCAGTCATGTAGGCAACTTGTGAGTTTTATTTTATTTTTTTGAGCAGGCTTGGAAATAAAATATAGGTCGATCCTAAGTCAAGCCATATTTGAGAAATGATTTCTAGTATTATTATGTAATACGGGCTTTAAACCCACCCAAGTCGAAACTCAACCCCATGTCACCCCTAGTAAAAACCGTGTTTGTTATATATGTAATTGAGCTAATTATAGTGTATAAACTAAGAAATTATATTTCAAACCACAGTAATAAAAAAAGATTAAGAAAATCATTGGCAATTTTAAGTAAATTTGTTTTGAATTTAAAAGGAATAATTACAAAGACAACAAAAAGTGGAATTATGAATTGCAGATAAAGAGTTTGAACTATTTGATGCAACATAAGCATTAATAGTCTTTGAGGAGAAAAAAGCTTCTTAGAGAGATAAGCATAATGAAGCAAAAATGGATAATATTAAACTCAATAATAATAATAATAATATTGGCAATCATGCTTATAGCTCCTGATTCGATACTATTTGGGCACTAGAAAAGATATTAGGGATCATATTCAAGTAAGATATTTTGTGATGGGATGTTTATTTAAAAAAAAAAAAAATTAGGTCGTTTTGTGAAATTGTGTTTTCAAAACATGGTTTGAAATCATATTTTTCAAAAGGCTTTACAAAATAACTTAAGATCAGTAAATAGGTTCTAAACTATTTGTATACAAAAATTTTATTTTAAAATGGCATGAGTTTATGAAAAGAGAAAGTAGAAACGAATTGTCTATCCATAACTTTTGGCGAGTGATTGTGTGGTGAAGTTTAATTTGTGTAGTGTAAAATTCTTGTAAGGTCTATGTGAAGTCACGGTGAACATTAATTTTGAGTTAGTAATGGTGAATTTATAGTATTACTATTGTGAAAAATTCTTGTACTTTTTTTTTGCTCTTATTCTAGCTTATCATAATGAATTGAAAAGACTATGGAAGGAAGATCGAAACATACCACAAACATTCCACATCATAGCGAGAATTAAAGGCTATAGAAAGTGATATAAGTTCTCACGGAGAAAAGCTGGTAGATATAAATGAGAGAAATATGAAGCATGTGAATGCCTTCTTCAACTCAAAAAGAAGGGTGATGATATGTTATTGTAATTAATATGAAGTAGGGGTGGGCACGAGTCGGTTCTTGACCACGGAACCTCAATCCGTCATCGTGCAGTTAGGCGGATTGGAAAAAATCAATCATCCGTCATGTCAGGCGGATGTGGATTGGCGGATTGGCGGATGGATCTCTTGAATCGGTTTGGCGGTTTAAAATTTTATAAATTTTCAACATAATTCAACTTGTGCACTTCCTCAAAAAAAGAAAAAGAAAAAAAGAAGAAAGTATTACAGTTAATGACTTAAAAAAATATTACAATCACTGCATGCCTCATTCAAAGCAAGAAAGTTTGAAACTTTAGAATATCACAATCACTGAATGTCTCATCCACATACTACAATCACAGCATGTCTCATCCATAAAAAGTATTACAATATGTGGTTCTTAAAATATAAAAACAATTCAAACCACCAAAACCATGAATAGAGCAGTAGTGAGATTGTATGTCTCTGTATTGTTACATCTATATCTGTTTTTGAAAACAAAAATCAACCAGCATATATCATATTTTCTATTTATTATTTTTAGAGACAGATTTAAAAATCAAAAAATATAGATAAATAATACGTTTATTTTTTTCAATTCAAAAAAGATATTCAAGTTGAAAACTTTTTTCCATGAATATTTAAACTCTTTTTAATTGAAAGCATAAGCGAATATTTAAACAAATTGAAAACACAAAAGTCTCATAAATTACTAGGGGTGTTAAGTGGTTTAATTAGATTATTGCGGTTCTGACTCAAAGGAATCTCAAATCCGCCATCCATCGTCAGTTAGCGGATTGGAAAATCAATCCATAATGCTTTCGTTATCACGTATCCGTCTAAAATCGTGGATCGGTTTGGTTCGATTCGATCGGTTTTAAGCGGTTGGTATATCATTGCTCACCTAATATGAAGCATATGTAAGCAATTATGGTTGTATCTTCAATGATCAACACGAAATCATCTAATTTATCATTTGTCAAAATCATTACACGTCAAACATGGCAAGCACTTGAAACTTGAAAGACCAAAAAGTTGGAGATTGAACAACTTAAAATGTTGTCACACACAAATTCAAACATGGCTTAAAACAAGTACCAAACTATTGGCTATATATTTTATGGCCAATCCAGTTCGACAGCGTGGCAAAATAAAGAACATCACGGAAGACTATTCAAGTCTTCAATCGTAATCACTACGTAAGTTAGTATTGGTTTGTGCGGATCTCGTGTGAATCGACAAAAGAAATGCAAGTTGGCGTGGTTTCAACGGTTATTCATATTTAAATTCAAAATCGAGAGGAAACCTAACTCTGAGAGATGGCATAGTGGAGCTAACTATAAAGGCAACATGATCGGCAATCATGGAAGTATGATTCAACTATTAGAATGCGATTCGGCAGTTGCCATTGAGAAACATAAATAATAGAAAGGCCCGAAAGGGCCCTAGACTCGAATCGAAAACGGTTTATATCTACTTCACTTTATTTCGGTTCTTACATTTCTTGTCCTTCATATTTACATAATTGATTCTGTCTTGTATTTCGTTCATAGGAGTAGTTTCAAGTAGATTGTTGATGTAAACCTCTCTGAAATTTGAATTGGATCATTATAAGTCTTTCATTTTACTTAATGAAATCTGCAATTGTTCTTCATTTAATCATTGTCGGTTTATTCTTCCTAAGCAAAGCCACGAAAAAGTCCTCTTCATTGAAATTTGAAATAACTAAAAACACAATCGTCGATAATTGGTTGGTAATTAAATTTACATGAGGCTGATTGATCCTTGTTAGCAGCTCAAAATTCTTGTTATAACCTTGAAAGCCAAAAAGCCAACATTTATTTTTGGCACGCCGATTGGGACTCGAATTAAAATGGCTAGGCGTAGGAGACAAGGAGAAAATGAGCGCTTGGAAGAAGGCATGGAAGAGATAGAAATGCCTAATCGAGGAGAAAATGTGATAACAAATCTGTAGAGGCATGCGGTGTGTCGAGAACCTATGGTCGAATAGACCAACACTTTGGAACAAATACCACATGTTCAAAGTATTGGGCGAGGCCAAGGAGTTGGACCGTCACTTTTCCATCTACTCGACCAATGAATCCATGGGGAAGCCAAGTAGATGCCATGGGATAGCGGTTAATGAACACAATGGAAAGATGGGCAACATCCTTTTTGGATCGAATGGAGACTCATCAACCAACTAATGCAAAGGCATATAGAGGAAAATTCAAATGCCCTCAAAAAGATTATTGGAGATAAATAACCTATCTTGAGTAATAGGCATACTAATGGTCAAATTAGTAACCAAAACCATAAAGACCACCACCTCGGTCTTGGTATGAGCCTCTTTCGAGGCCTATGGCAAATCAAAATGCTTTATTACTTAACGGTGAAGCCATGCAAATTGATGGATGCGCCCAACACGGGATAGCAGTGTAAGGATGGTTCCAAATCCATGTTAAAGCCATACAGCACGAGGGTGTTCATTAATCCTTTGTTCGAATTATACCCAGGGGGTTGGAAGGTTTTCCTATAACTGGAAGAGACACAACACCTGTTCCAGCACCTTTCATAGGTCCTTTGGTAGGACAGGCTCAAAGGGGTCACCCATATCCCCAATAGCAACCAGCACCACAGGGACAACTAGTCCCAAACATACCACCCTATGGACTAAGAGGACCCCAGGCATAAGGTTGTCTACCAAATCTTGTGTTTGTTCCTCCGGTAGTGGTTCAACAAGCACAAAATATGGTCCCTAGGGACCAAATTGTTGATATTATTAGAGAGATGTGTGGACCAATGGCTCGGGGGGTTCAAACTCCTGTGTATAGGAAGCCATATCCAGAATGGGTAGATAGGGTACATGAATACCCAAGGGGGTTTAGGATACCCGACTTCGCTCTTTTTTATGGGAATGGAAACCAATCAACAGTTGAACATATTGCTAGGTTCGCTGCTCAGTGTGATGAATTTACTAACAATGACTATATGAAGTTAAGATTGTTCCCAAATTCTCTAGCTGGGCGACCTTTGTATGGTATATTGACCTTACACAGCTCTATCAAACTTGGCAACAAATGGAAGAAGCATTTCATGCTCAATTCTTCCAAGCAGAGCTAGAGGTTTCCATGGCGAGACTTGGCAAGATTGAGTCAAAGGCACGATGAGAAGGCTACTCGGTTTATTGCATTTAAAAACCACGAAATAAATGTAGGATCATCTTACGAGCACGAATTTGTAAGATTAGCTCAAAATGGTCTAGAGTTTAGGCTTGAAGAAGTTTGACTCAAGCGAGTTTAGAGACTTAGTGGAATTAACCTATAAAGTGTCTAGGTATGAAGCATTACTAGAAGAAGAACAATATCGAAGTAATGCATCATGCAAGGCATTATTATAAAGATCTAATTATAATATTGATCGGCAGAGATTGTAGGGAAAGAACACATGATCATGAAGCATTAATTCATAAAGACACAACAATTGACCAGCAGTTTAAAAAGAAAGACCTTCATAGGAAATACTCTTTTGATTTAACAAAGGCAGATGACATTTTTGATCGTTTGCTTGTTGCAACCTTCCTGAAGTTACCAAAAGGAGTCAAAATCCCGTCTTCAGAGGAACTTAAGGAAAAATGTATTGTAAATGGCATAATTCTTGGTCTCGCTCAACTAAAAGCGCATTGTTCTTGAGGCGGGATCCAAGAGCAGATTCGAAAGGGGAGTCTAAAATTCCCAGCAAAAACAGAAAAGGCCATGGGGATTGACACTAATCCGTTCCCAGAAATTAGAGAAGTGGCAGCCAATGTTATTATGCCAAACTTCCAAAACTTGTCTCTGAAAGAAATGGAAGAAGTCAATGTGCAAATGCATGTTGCCAGTCAGACAATTGTCAAGAAAGACACTGGAAATCTACCAGCAATTGGACAAGGTTTCTCAGACTAGAGGGAAGATTCTGATGAAAAAGCACTAGATGACGATTCTTTAGAAGCAACTGTCATGCAAAGAATGTGTCCCAGATCATTTGAGCTACAAGTGGTTGAAATGACTTCAATTGATGGGAAACAATATTACAAGGATGTCGAGGTATCCTAAACCAACGGTGCTTATAACAAAGGCCATATCATTTAGTGCAAGCGTGACCATTAATGGGTGAGCCGATCACTAGGATACACTTCAAGGCAAGAGACCTCTACATGAATCTAGGCCACCTAACTATTCTGAATGGAGGGCAATCATCTTGAAAGAAGATCTGAAAGGGGTTCAAGTTCTGAGATCAAAGCGAGGATTGGCATCTAGATCTCACCTGAAAAAGTGGCCATCTTCATCGAAGGCTGAATTGGGCCCAAAACAAGAAGTCGAGGCCAAGCGGTGGCCTTCCGGCCGATTTGAAGATGGATTCGAAGGGCGAAAGAGCAGTTCAACAATTGGGCGATGGGTTCATGGGTACAGAGTCCTAGATTGGTTTGTTATCTTGAGAACAAACCCAGGGAGTTGTCTACCCAATGGAATGTCATTGGAAACCAAGGTAGGATGGTTAAACCTCCTTTGGTGGTTCCAAACAATTGGGTGTTACTTAAGCATCCAAAAGCGAAGAACTAAGTATGATTTCAATAATATCGTGGTGCCTAAGAAGGAAGATTCAACAAAGGTACACTCAGTACCAGAATGACCTAAAAGAAGGTGGAGAAAGCTCTTTATTGGTCCATCCAAAGAGTCAGCGAAAGACAAGAAAATTCAAAGTCAAATCATGATCCAAAGTCGACTCTTCAAGACAAAAAGAGTTGCGGACGAAGAACAATTGGCCAAAGTTCACTCTGAGCTAAAAAGCCAAAAAAGGTCCGATTTGGCGGGATTAGAAAAGGCTATGATGGAAAGTGATAGTGAGATAGAGGAAGAAGTCGGCCTAGGCCAAAGGAAGGAAGTGGTTAAAGAAGAGATGTTTGAAGCCTTCATGACTAAACAAACATTTTTTGTTAAAAAACCAGTAGAAATAGACCATTCGAAGAAAGCTATTGAGTCTTGAAGTGCGAAATCTTGACATGGAAGAGTTGAACAAGTCGGCCGGGAAAAGCGTACAACCCGATCATCAATTTGGCTCATTTCCTCCTATGTCAGTGAATATGGTGCTCATATTACCACAGTAGTTTCAATTTGAAGATGATAACCAAGTTCAGTAGATTGACCCAATCCCAGTTTCCAGTGAAGGCTCACAAGTGAGTATGGTACAAGACGAATCGAAGTGGCACACCAATGGAAGCGAAGGTGAGAGTATGGAAGAGGTCAGTATTAACCTCTCATACCCTTTCGAATATCCTACAACGTCCATGACACAGCATGTCAAGCCCTTATAGATCAAGGCCTTTTTTGATGGAGTACAGATGAATCGGGTATTGGTGGATAATGAGATAGCAGTAAACCTACTTCCAAAATCGTCTTTGAAGAAATTAGGGAAGAAAAACCCCAGACTGATCCCAACCAATACAGCCATTACTGGTTTCGCTGGAGATAAACTGATGGCTCAAGGTATTTTGCCCATCAACCTAACTGTGGGAACCAGGGACTGTATGACTGCATGCTTCGTTATCGACAGCAATGCTAAGTACAATGCTTTACTTGGTAGGGATTGGATTCACACAAACAAGTGTGTGCCTTCCTCTCTGCATCAGAAAATAATGACGGCTTTGGGTAGTGGAGAGATAGATGGGAGAGATAGAGGAGATCAATGCAGATCCTCAACCCTTCATAACAAGTGATTTTGTAAAGGCCAAATTATCTTGAAGGAGTAGCACCACTCGATTATCTTGAAAAAGCTGATGGATCAAGCAAAGTGACGGTGATGAGAATTAGCACACTAAAACACTTAGTCGAGAAAGTCTTGATGAAGAGTTTGTCATTAAAGATGACAATGATGCCTGGTTGTAGGCAAAGAGATGGAACCCAGGAGGCCAAACCTCTGGCTTTAATTAAGTTTTCAGCATTGGACATACAGTCAATAGTCCAAAAAGTGCAAGAACAAGAGAAAAAGCCATAATAATTGGTTAGAAGCGAGGGAACAACAATGAGTCGGATGTTTGTACTGGATAAATCTTGTGCTTTGGATATTGAAATAAAAGTCCAAGAATCTGAGAAGGAGGATGCCTTGTGGACGGACTTTGTCTATGAGGAGGACGGTAAGGATGTCGAACCAAAGAAACTAGGAGCGAGGACAAAGCAAGGAAATTACTTGAAGTAGAAGGGATCAAAAGAAAAAGTATCGATGAGTTCTCAAATACAAGACCCCTTGGAAGAAGTGGACTTAAGGAAGGTTCCATCTGTTGACCCACTTATATAAGTGCTTGTTTGAATGCTCTTGTGAGGACCAGTTGTTGGTGGTCTTAAAGAGATACAAAAATTGTTTTGCATGTTCTTATAATGAACTACCAGGATTGGATAGATCATTAGTGGAACATAGGCTCCCCATGAGGCCTAATTTCAAGCCATACAAGCACAAACCAAGAAGAATGAGCCTGAGGTGATTGAGAAGGTCAAGGAGGAAATTCTAGGCTCCTCAAGGCGAGGTTTTATTAGGGCTGACTAGAGTGCGTTGAATGGCTATCAATATTGTACGTAGTTAAGAAGAATGGTGAAATGAGGGTATGCATCGATTTGAAACTTAAATTTAGCAACCCCAAAAGATGAGTATCCTATGCCTATAATGGATTTGTTGGTAGGCGATTCATTGAGGGCATCAAGTTTTGCTCGGTGATGGATGGGCATTACAGTTTATAACCAAATCGTATTGCGAGGAAGATATCCATAAGACAGCATTTAGATGTCCTGGGAATATTGGCACCTTTGAATGTGTTAAAATGCCATTTGGTTTGAAGAATGCTGGGGCTACATATCAAAGGGCTATGAACACTATTTTTTATGACCTCATTGGAGGATATTTAGAGTGTTATATTGATGATATTGTAGTAAAGTCCCAATCCATGAAAGAACATTTGTTTCACTTGGAAGCAGCTTTTGAAAGAATGAGAAGGTTCAAGTTGAAACTTAATCCTCTCAAATGTGCTTTTGGCGTATCAGTTGGAAACTTCTTGGGCTATGTAGTACACAAGAAGGGAATATAGATTGATCAGAATAAAGCTAAAGCTATCATTGAAGCAAGACCTTCATCAAGTAAGAAAGAAATACAAAAATTCCTTAGACAGGTTAATTTTCTTCGAAGATTCATTTCTAATACTATAGGGAAAACTAAAATTTTTTCTTCCTTATTAAGGCTGAAGGATGAAGTGGAGTTTGTGTGGATAGCAGAGCATGAAACTGCTTTCGAAGGAATCAAAGTCTACTTGGCCAACCCTCCAGTGCTGATGCCACCAAGGGGTGATAAGCCCTTGAAGTTGTACATAGCTGTAGCAGAGGATTCATTGAGAGTTTTCTTAGCCCAAGACAATGAAGAAGGCAAGGAGCAAGCTGTTTATCACCTTAGTAGGTTTTTAAATTCTTGTGAATGTAAATATTCAGCTGTAGAAAAGCTGTGCCTTGCATTGTATTTCGCTGCAATGAAATTAAGATACTATCTTTTGCCTACAACTGTCTTGGTAATTGCAACCACAGATTTGGTTAAATATATGTTATCTAGACCCATGTTGAGGGGGAGAATTGGCAAATGGATGCTAGCCTTATCAGAATTTCATTTAGAATATGTTCCCCAAAAGGCAGTAAAATGACAAGTTTTAGCTAATTTTTTGGCAGACCATCTATCTCAAATAGAAAGCCAAGAGATAATGGAACTTGGTATGGCTAGTATTGAACAATGGCAAATGTGGTTCGATGGATCAAAAGCCAATGGTTTAACTAGAATTGGTATAGTAATTAAGTCACCACAAGGAGTAGAAACCACACATGGTGTCAGAGTGGATGAAATTACTTGTTCCAACTGAATATGAAGCCTTAATAATGGGATTGGAAATACTTATTGGATTACAAGCTCATGTAGTTTATATATTTGGAGATTCTCAATTGGTAGTTAACCAGGTGAAAAGGATTTTCAAATGTCAAAGTGTGAGCATGTTGCCATACTACGTGGTTGCATTACATTTGCTTTCTCAGTTTTAGATAGCGAATGTAACTTATATCAAGATTCTTGAATAATAGAGCTAATGATGTGGCTCGAAAGCTTGAATTTCAAGAGAATGGATAATACTCAGCGGAACATAAACCAAACAACATATCAAAAGTAATACCACCCTTAAATAAAAGAGATGTGGTCACAGAAGTTAATCATAATGATTTACAAGAACAAGATTGGAGGCATCTAATAATGCGATATCTAGTTGGCCCATCTTGAAAGCAGTGAGAAAAATCAAATTACAAGCTATGCAATACATAATATATGGTAATGCTCTCTACAAAAGGGAAGCGGATAGTTTATTATTGGAATGTCTAGGTCAAGGAAATACCGTGACCATGGTGAGGTTCATGAAGGCATCTGTGGTGCTCATCGACCTAGTGTGAAGATAAGATGGCTACTTGAAGACATTCCTACTATTGGCCAACTATCCTTAAGAATTGCATAGAATATGCTAGAGGTTGCTAGGCATGCCAAAGGCATGGCACAATAAGGCATGTACCCATAACTGATCTGCATGCGGTTGTGAAGCTTTAGCCATTTAGAGGTTGGGCTATGGATATGATAGGGAAAATACACCCACCCTTTCAAAGCATCATTGTTTCAACTTAGTGGCCAAATTACTTCACTAAGTGGGTCGAGGCTAAGCCATATAAAGCTATGGACGGGTGAAGTCATTAGATTCATTAAAGATTTGATCCTGATTTGGTACCCCATAGACTATAACTGTTGATAATGAGAGTGTATTTGATGGGAAAATGGTGAAGTCTTTTGCGGCAGAGTATGGAATTAGTCTTGTGAATTCTACCCCCTATTATGCACAAGCCAATGGTCAAGCCGAATGATCAAATAAGTCTTTGAAAAAGGAATTCAGAAAATTGTGAAATGTAATCCCAGCGTTTGGCATAACTTACTGTTGGATATATTGTGGGCTTATAGGACTTCACCAAGATCAAGCACAGGAATCACTTCTTATGCCTTAGTGTATGGGCATGATGTAGTGTTACTTGTGGAAATCAATGTTAAGTCCTTGAGGGTAAGATGCCAAGATCAGTTAGACTTTGAGCAATACCATCAGAGTATGTGCTTGGAATTAGAAAGTATAGATGAAGCTAGAATCCTGGCATTAAATAGCATTCTCTTCCAAAATAAGAAAGCAGCGAAAAACTATAATAAGAAAGTCAAGCACATTGGCTTTGATGAAGGTGATTTGGTATGGAAGACAATACTCCCAATAGGGATTAAAAGCCATAAGTTTGGCAAATGGTCACCTAACTGGGAAGGACCATATCAAGTTCATAGAGCACATCTTTTGGAGCATACCATTTGAGAAATTTGAATGGATATGTACATCCCAAAAAAGATTAATGGCGAGATATTTGAAGCCTTATTATCCAACCACATGGGACACACAGGAATAAGCATAACAACCCTAAATCCTTTCTTGATTTCTTATTGATTCTTGTTAAGCGGGGCCGATTATGATCGATAATTGAATTGATTGAGATCTTGAGTAGTGACTAAGATCAAGAGGCCGATTGATTGGCCGTAATGCTTGTTTAAATGCATAATCTATCTGTTTAACTGCCAAATTATCTGTTCTCGTCTTATGCTTTAAACCGCTAATTGAAGGCCTTATTGGTGGTCAAATCTGTAATTGGTGATGTTACGTGTTCATCATAATTAATGTGATTTTATGGCACATTTATCGAAAATTGATTTAGTATGATTACCTTTGGATTAAAATAAGCTAATTAGAGGATAGGCTTATTTACATTAATGTCATTGTTAGTGGACCCTTTATTATAACATTTTGAGCCTTATTACACTTCATTCAAACATTTCCTTAGCTCATTTTGAGAGCATAACCGAACTAGAGAGAGAGAGGAGATAGCTTGATTTTATGGTGAATTGGCTTAGAGAACTTGAAGAATTGAAGTGTAGATTGCTAAATTGAGCTTCTAGTCTTGTGATTGAGGATCTAAGGTAGATTTATTACCTTCTTGTTTGCAATTAAATCACTCCTTGCATGGTTTAGAGGATTATTAAAGATTAGAGCCAAGATATGGCTTATAATGTTGAATTGAAGCTCATCTCTTGCATGCATGCTTGTATTGAGAATTTAAAGTTGTTTTCATGGCAAATGTTACATGCATGCTCATATTTATGTTTAAGCCCATGATTTCACCATGTTTTAAGAAGAATTGACTCATCAAAAACATGTAATAGCTTCATATGTTGAGTTGAGTTAGAATTCATGCATGCATGTGTTTATCCTTGCATTGTGAGGTTTGATCTCACGGAAATCTTGCATGCATGTTCATGTTCATGATAAAGACCATGATTTCATTTTGTTCTTGAAGAAAAGAGCTCAGTGGAGCTAACATTTGAGGCTTTGAATTGATTGAATTCACAGATATTGCATGTTCTTCATGTTTATGAAAATTGTTTTGAAAATGAGTTTAATTGAATTACCCTTGGGCTTTGATTTTATAAATTCAGCTTGGAATCATGTAAAATTATGAGTTTACAAGAGTTTTCTAGAAATTCAACCCAAGAGGATCGATTTTGATGCTATGAAACTTGATTTTGATCTTGGAGTTCAAATCTGGGAATTCCAGATTTTGGTTGTCCTTTCGGCGGAGAAGTGCCGCTTTCGGGAAAATCAAGCTACCAGCATCTTGCACTGTACATCAGTCCGCTTGAGCGGAGGAAGTTGCGCTCGAGCGGAGGACTGGGTGACACGCTCGAGCGGCGTCGGCGGAATTTCACCTATCCGATTTTTTGGTCGCTCGGCTGTTGTCATGTCGCTCGGCGGAACTGTTTCATTGAAAATTCTGAAAATGTTTTCTGAATACATCATTGCATTCTCTTTCCATCCTAGGCATTCCTAGGGCATATTTAAGGCATCTGAAAGAGGATATAGATGTAGAACACACCAAGACAAATTTAGAGATTAAGTTATTATCTTTCTCCAACTATGAAACTTAGTGTGTGTTCAATACATTAGCGTATAGGGTTAGCATCCAGGAGATGCTCTAGCCTCTTGTGTGAGAACTCTATGAGTAACAATTGTGTAAAGATATGTTCAAATGATTATCTTTTGAATATTAGTGAAGCATTTCTTGGTGGTATTATTCTTGAATGAATGTATGTCCTTTATTTCTGAACTATACTATGGCATCCTTAGCAACGACTATTTACTGTTACTGTTACAATAATCTCTGTCGGTTCCCTCGTTGGGACCACTCATTTCTTGATTGATGGCCATCAAGCTATTCGATCTTTTAAAACCCTCTTTTCTTGTCTTTGCTCTTATCGAATACCTCTGGAGCAAAGTCTTTGCCTGAGACCTAAGTGCTCTGATGTGAGCCACCTCTAGAATCTGTGCGAGACACCTCTTGAGTCCATACTGGGCTTTAAGCCAATTTGTGAAATCTGGAGCAAAGTCTTGCAGACCTAAGTGCTCTGATGTGAGCCACCTCTAAAATCTGTGCTTGAGACACCTCTTGAGTCCATAAGAAGCTGTCTTTATTCTTTATTCTTTATTCACGAATTCTTACTCTTGTCTTGTACTTGCTACTCCCCGTCTTGTTTTGCTATCGGATGTGCCACATCGATTACTATGATTTCTAAATAGTGACATGACATGAAGTATAAGCCACCGCGTATAAGCGGATTTACCAAGGCAAGCGACTATTTAAAATCTTGAAATGACATTCTTTCTTAACCCTTTATGCATTATGTTATTCCTTTGGGCTTTAGCTCACTTGCTTATATATATATATATGTAGGAGTCACAGGCACCGGACATGACTAGGGCGTCGGGCAAGCTTTAGTTTTGTCAAGCCAACCTTTGTGCCTTACTACGAGGTTCAGGACCTATCAATATATGGCTTAGGGGCTTAGGGGTGTTTTATTTCCCCCATCTGTGTCTCTACCTGTTTTGTATAACTGTATAGATTGTTAGCACTGTACCATATCGTCCGTTCTTTGTCTTTGTTTAAGAGGATTAGGTCCACTGATACAGCTAGCTGTAAATATTGTGCATCTTTGCTCTTGTCTTGAATGCCTATATGTATGAAAAATCTTTTTGCATCTGTATCCTGACTCATTGGACATGGTTTTATTTACTGTATTGGCTTCCGCCATGCCCCTGTACTCTGTATTACTGTTCTACTGTTAAGCAGGCCCTCGGTGATCTCGGATTCTTGGCGATTCTGATGCTAAACCCATAAGGCGGGTTTGGGTCGTGGAGTGGTATCGAGGCGATACTTTACCACGAGTTATACCGCACTTACGTGTCCAAGTGAGCTATAGGATGTCCTAGAAAAGTAATTAGGGCATTGCATAAACATGAGAAGTGTGTGTGGCCATGATTTGAATAAATGTGCTAATGTGTTAATGTGTTTAAGTATGCAACTGTCTATGCTTATGATTACGTACTATCTATAGTGAAATGAGCATAACCTATATACATACTTAAAGAAGTTAAATAGAATAACACGTAATGTTAATGTTACTCTTGTTGTGAAATCTATAAGAAAATGAGCGTGTGAAAGTAAAGGGTCATGTGACCGTGCAGATCAGCGAATGTGAACTAATGACAACGTCTGAAACCCAAATAAAGCTGAAACCACGAATTTACAGTCTTGAACCACGGAAAACTGAGACTTGGGTTTAGAAATTGAGAAAATGTGTGAAGTTTTCTTCGAAAAATGCTTTCCCCAATGCATCCGAAAATAGGAAAGTACCTGAGTTTGAACAACTTGAGTAAGGTGATAAGACTGTGGTCGAACATGAGGTAAAATTTACCCAGCTAGTTCGATAGGGACCTTACATGATGAATCTTGTTGCGCAAAAGACTAGAAAAGAACTAAAGGTGGGCGTGACCTAGATGTGTTTGGTGAATTGGCATGCTAAAACCCGACCAAAATATGTAGATGTCTGGATAGAGTGTAATGCGAGACAACGTGGCGACATTGAAATATCGAGATCAACATCGTCAAGCTGAATCGAAGGAATGAAAGCGAAGTAGCGGAAAGTGAAAATGGCCAGGTAAATCAATGACCTCCGTGAATGGAAATCTCGGGCAATAGCTTTGACCATCTAAGGTCGAGAAGTAATGTGAACAATGATATACCTATACGTACTATATGTGGGAAATACCATTAGGCGTTGCCATCGCCTATCAAAACTTATTTAGACATGGGACGGGGAAGGGCTTGTCCAAATCTTGCCCTAAACTCGACGAGCGATAATGAGTCTAAATCTAGACCTAGTTCGAGAGAATGCTCGGAACAACTGAAATAGCGAGCGTGGTATTACCTTAAATAGATGAAATTGCTTATCTGACGTTTGTGTAGGAATTGTATTTTCCGTAATTTGGTATAGGCTGTGAACATATTGGTGAATCGATTGAATTCTTGGAATTATAGACCATATACTATGAGGCTGTTAAGACTTGCGAGCAATGAGAACTTCTTGAGTTAGGTCCTTGTATCGTATTGCAACAAGCGAAAGTGGCTATTAGGTATGACCTTTTGAGCGTACTAGAAGCTGTTGAACATGGGAATACCTTATGATTATTGTAATTAGAAATTATGCGACTATGATTTGTCTTGGCTATTACGTATTAGCGGACATTATTGAATGAGCGGACCCTTGAACTCGAATTATACCTTGAAGCTGTTTGTGTGTGAGGCTATGAAACTAGAACCCATATTGGTTTGTAAAGATGAACTTACCTTATGAATTTGTGAGCGAATGCCTACATGAAAACGATTTTGAACTCACACTGTATATATGTTCCCATGCTTGTATCTTTGTTAAGGCTGGGAGGAATGGTGTGAATAATGAATCTCTTGAAATCTCTTGTTGATCACGAACTATATGTACAACAACGTAGAACCTCAAGTTAACGATTACCTATACTATGAAGACTATCTAGACTTATGTACATATCGCATACCTTTGTAAGGATGTTATTAGGCGAGTAGGCGTATATTTGGTTACCTTAACTATAAGTATCTGGAGAAACTATTTTGTATTGTACATCGAACTCGTGAATCCGTATTGAAAATATTAGTAGACTCTGAACATGCACATACATGACGATACCTTTACTCGAAATGGTTGGCAAGTTATTTGTTGATAATTTAACCGTTGGGACTATGACCCTAGAACTGCATGACTAAATAAAGACCCGAATGATAAACTCTTGACTGTGAATCGTGATTGTGGAAGAATTGACATGAATGTTTGATTAGGCTTGTGAGCCTATGCTTTAGTGACTATATGACTGATTTGGAACCCTCATATGATAACTCACTATTATGTGTCACCGAGAACCTTGGGTGATGTATTACTGTGTACCATATGCTTATATGAAGGATTTATTTGGAAATTGCTATATTGACTGTGATGCTTACCTCTCAATGTGAATAACTGCATGCCTATGCACTGCCTGTAAACTTATTGGGAGGAACACGTATATGACCTGTACTGCTTTGATATGAATTGTAATGGTACCGGACTCTGATGTAAGTTTGACAACTGATGAACTCAGACTAATTGTGAAACTACTGACTATGTACCAAAATGACCGTAGTATGAACTCGTGTACCTCATCTGGAAATGAGAGGGATGGAACTATTATCCGGTCTAATCTGATAGAACAGTGGGTTGATGAGACCCTTTGTGTAACTGATAGAATTTCTGTTTGATGCTTGTGCTCGAACTTTTAATCGTTATGATTGGGCAGAACTTGCATCTGACATGACTTGGTCGAACTTTCATCGAATTGACCTGAGAAAACTCTTGTTGAGAGCTAGTATCTGAATTGCTTACAATGAGGGAAAACTGGGTATGTAACCTGTGATAACTTACCCGGTATTACTATTATGACCATGAACTTGTTTGACTAGGAAATGACCGTTTTGGTGATTCTTGTACTTGAACTCGCCTCTTCTTTGTGGGAGTAATGTACAATTAGCCTTATATTCTCGATAACTCCAGAAGAACTAGGTATTGTGATGGATCACCGAATTGAGAACCAAATTGAACTAAGACTGGGTAAACAACTTGGAAGAGAATGAATCGGAATTCTGTAACTTAACGGGGGAAATTACCTATGAAAAGGAGACCAGCGTAAATCTATAACCCCGATAAGTACTTGATATAAGTAGTGTGAATACTACTATCTTGCTCTTTATCTTGTCAGATCTTTATGTCACATTACTTGTATGTCTGCTCTAGTAGTGCTAATGAGTGCACCGCGTATGCTTAAGTAAGAATTGTGGCATCTATGTATGCTTTGGACAAGAATATGGAAATGAACATGTATCCGAAATTGTCCTTAACTAAAAATTGAATGTGTATAAGATTCTGTTTTAATATGAACCCCAATCCTTATACGTGATTTTTTTTTATATTACATTTACATGCATTGCTAAGATTGAGATTGGGCCATGAACCTGTTTATGAATACGATTATGCTCCTGTTATAGAGTGAAAGTTACCTTTATGTTGGGTATCATCTCTGTTGTCATATGTTATTTCGAGTTTGGAGGACCAAACTCTTTATAAGGAGGGGAGACTGTAACAACCCTCGTCACTATTTACTGATTTCCTACTGATTACTGTTAAACTGAGACTGATTATGATCGATAATTGAATTGATTGAGATCTTGGTATTGGCTAAGATCCGAGTGATTGATTGATTAGCTTTGTTTAAATGCATAATCTATCTATTTGACTGCCAAATTATCTGTTCTTGTCTTATGCTTTAAACCGCTAATTGAAGGCCTTATCGGCGGCCAAATCTGAAATTGATTGATATTCTGTGTTCATCATAATTAATGTGATTTTATGGCACATTTATCTGAAAATTGATTTAGTATGATTACATTGGATTAAAATAAGCTAATTAGAGGGATAGGCTTATTTACATTAATGCCATTGTTAGTGGACCCTTTATTATAACATTTTTGAGCCTTATTAAACTTCATTCAAACATTTCCTCAGCTCATTTTGAGAGCATAACCGAACTAGAGAGAGAGAGGAGATAGCTTGATTTTATGGTGAATTGGCTTAGAGAACTTGAAGAATTGAAGTGTAGATTGCTAAATTGAGCTTCTAGTCTTGTGATTGAGGATCTAAGGTAGATTTATTACCTTCTTGTTTGCGAATTGAATCACTCCTTGCATGGTTTAGAGGATTATTAAAGATTAGAGCCAAGATATGGCTTATAATGTTGAATTGAAGCTCATCTCTTGCATGCATGCTTGTATTGAGAATTTAAAGTTGTTTTCATGGCAAATGTTACATGCATGCTCATATTTATGTTTAAGCCCATGATTTCACCATGTTTTAAGAAGAATTGACTCATCAAAGACATGTAATAGCTTCATATGTTGAGTTGAGTTAGAATTCATGCATGCATGTGTTTATCCTTGCATTGTGAGGTTTGATCTCATGGAAATCTTGCATGCATGTTCATATTCATGATAAAGACCATGATTTCATTTTGTTCTTGAAGAAAAGAGCTCGATGAGCTAACATTTGAGGCTTTGAATTGATTGAATTCATGGATATTGCATGTTTTTCATGTTTATGAAAATTGTTTTGAAAATGAGTTTAATTGAATTACCCTTGGGCTTTGATTTTATAAATTGACTTGGAATCATGTAATATTATGAGTTTACAAGAGTTTTCCGAAATTCAGCCCAAGAGGATCGATTTTGATGCTATGAAACTTGATTTTGATCTTGGAGTTCAAACCTGGGAATCCCAGTTTTGGTTGTCCTTCGGCGGAAAATCGAGCTCGGCATCTTGCCTGACATCGATCCTTCGGCGGACGGAGGAAGTTCTTCGGCGGGCGTCGGCGGAGATTTCACCTATCGATACTTTTGGTCACTCGGCGGGTAAGTTGGCACTCGGAAAGCTGTTGTCATGTCCGGCCGAAAGGAAACTTCTTTCGGCGGGAACTGTTTCACTAAAATTGTGAAAATGTTTCCGAATACATCCTTGCATCCTCTTTCCATCCTAGGCATTCCTAGGGCATATTTAAGGCATCTTAAAGAGGATATAGATGTAGAACACACCAAGGCAAATTTAGGGATTAAGTTATTATCTTTTCCAACTGTGAAACTTAGTGTGTGTTCAATCATAAGCGTATAAGGTTGGCATTTCGAGGAGACGCTCTAGCCTACTGTAGCCCAGAACTCTGTGAGTAACAATTGTGTAAAGATATGTTCAAATGATTATCTTTTGAATACTGAACTGAACTGTTTACTGAACTGGTATTATTTACTGAATGAATGTATGTCCTTTATTTCTGAACTGTACTATGGCATCCTTAGCACCTACTATTTCTTTATTCTTTATTCAGAAATCTTTGTCGGTTCCTCGTTGGAACCACTCACATTTATTGATTGATGGCCATCAAGACTGTAGGTCTTTTAAGACCCTCACATTTCTTATCTTTGCTTCATCACAGATACCTCTAGAGCAAAGTGCTGCATAGACCTAAATGCTACAGTGTGAGCTACCTCTAGAATCTGTGCGAGACACCTCTTGAGTCCATACTGGGCTGTAAGCCAATCTATGAAATCTGGAGCAAAGTCTTTGCCTGAGACCTAAGTGCTATAGTGTGAGCCACCTCTAGAATCTGTGTGAGACACCTCTTGAGTCCATACTGGGCTTTAAGCCAATCTGTGAAATCTGGAGCAAAGTCTTTGCCTGAGACCTAAGTGCTTCTGATGTGAGCCACCTCTAGAATGCATGCGAGACACCTCTTGAGTCCATAAGAAGCTCTTTATTCTTATTCAAGATTCTTTATTCATTCTTTATCATATTCTTGTTATTGTCTTTATTCTTGTTACATTACTACTCTTTGTCTTGGCATTGCTACTACCACGTCTATTTTTCTATCGGATGTGCCACATACGATTACTATGATTTCTAAATGACTGATATGACATGAAGTATAAGCCACCGACTGTATAACTGATTTACTGAGGCAGACGACTGTTTAAAATACTGAAAGGACATTCTTTCTTAACCTCTTTATGCATTATGTTATTCACTGGGTTTTAGCTCACTGCTCATATATATATGTAGGAGTACAGGCACCAGACCGCGGCTAGGAGCGTCAGGCAAGCTTTAGTTTTGTCAAGCCAACCACTGTGCCTCACTGCGAGGTTCCGAGCCTATCAAGCTATGGCTTAGGGGCTTAAGGGTGTTTTATTTCCCCCATCTGTCTTTGCACCTGTTTTGTATAACTGTATAGATTGTTAACTTTGTATGCACGTTCTTGTCTTTGTTTAAGAGGATTAGGTTCTGATACATTGTTATAAATATTGTGCATACTGCTCTGTACTGAATGTCTATATGTATGAAAAATCTTTTTGCATACAGACTGTCACAGCTCATTGGACATGGTTTTATTTACTGTATTGGCTTCCGCCATGCCCCTGTACTCTGTATTACTGTTCTACTGTTAAGCAGGCCTTCGATGATCTCGGATTACTGGCCGGTTACGGTGCTAAACCCATAGGGGCGGGTTTGGGTCGTGACAAGAACAAGTGCTAAATAAAAGAACATGAGAACACTTCAATGATAAATAAGAATTTATTTCATAAAGAGTCAAATACATGTAGCCATAGATTGGCCCAAAGTCAGTACAGTGCTTAAATTGTTCTTTTACAATAGATGCTCTATTCTTGAGGGATGGAAACAATTGAATGGCTGTAGTCATCTCTTGCTTTTGATCAGCTAGCTCTTGATTAGCGATTTATAGCTTGGTAGTAGTCCGATCCAAAGCTTGGTTAACTGTTGATAATTCTTCCTCAAGTTGAGCCTTCTTTTCCAACAGTTGAGCTTGAAATTGGGAGACAGAGGAATGTTGTTCTTTCAATTTTGACACTTCAGCATGAACTTTAGAAACAAAACTCTGATCTCTCAGCAACTTCTCCTTTGCAGCCTTAGCAGCATGACAGATGTTGATGTAAAAATCTATGGTGGCTGCTGCTTGAGATAAATGACTTGAAACAGTCATGCCGGATTGTTCAATAATCTTGTAGCACTGCAGGAAGCCATTTTTTATTGTAGGTCTTTGTAAGGCTTCAAAAGGAATCCTCGAAAAGGTTATCAGCAGCTCCAGACAGCTATCCAAGTCTATCGAAGGCAAGGAAGTCTTATCATTTGAGGAAGAGCTCTAAAAAACTTCTAGCAGAGAATCGGCTAGAACTAATGGCTCAGTCTCATTGCTAGTCATTGGAGAGGTGGAAGGTATGTCAAAAAGACTAGCTAATCTAGCCTCAAAGATATCCACCTCATCCATTAACATGGAAAGTGCAGAAAGAGCCCTCGTAGAAGAAAGAAATGACTGCATAGGAATAGGAGAAGAAGGTGGAGTATCCTTAGTAGTCTCTATAGTTTTGGCTACCAATTAGTCAAAAGAAGAAGGATTAGAGCTAGGTAAAGATAATGGATGATGGATTGGAGAGCTACGGTACCTTCTCTCTGAGAATCACTACCATCAAAGATGAAGTGGCAATTTGGAATTTCCTTAGGAGGGAGGAGAATCAAGGCTTGAAAGATAATCAAATTGAGTAAAATCAAAAGACAAATGAGGGAGGTATGGAGTTAAGTCAAAAGAAAGAGATGAGAATACTTGGCCGGGAAGGGTATGGAAAATATAGAGCGAAAAGTGGGAGTATTATTTGAATGTGTTCCACGTTTGAGGTATTCAACTTCAAGCAAAGCGAGGAATCCTGATTGGAAGAATAGGCAAAGTAATTGTTGCTACAAAAGAAGAAACATAGAATGTCAAGCCTCAGTATTGAAAACTTGAGAAAGATGTATAGAAGTGCGAGGGAACTTACTGGTTTCAAAGGTAGTGGCTATAATTGGAGAGCTGCAAAGAGTGTAGTGTCCAGTAGCTTGTTGTCTTCTTGCGACTTCTTTTTGGAGTGCATCAGCGATAGCAGCTTCATCCCTGAGCATTTGCTGTTGTCTTCTCTTCTCAGCCCTTTGAAACACAATAAGTTCTTTGGAGTGCTCTGCTTGCACTGCCTTAGCAGATGCTTTGTGGATGGGATCCCCAATGAAATCAGCAAGAATCTGATCATTTTTCTTTATTCTTTTAAAGGTGTCTCTTGCTCTTGTTCTATCTCTTCTCTTTCTGTTTCTTCTTCTTCTGTTGCATGAACCACAGGTGCCTCCTCTTCAGAATCAAGTAAAAGCTTTCTTTTCTTTTGTTGTTGCTGTTTGCTCCTAAAAAGGTTTAAAGCTTGGGCCTTTTAAGGAGAATCTCCCTGTGAGACACTCGCACCACTTGCATCAAAGAAAAAAAATATAAGTAGGGGTAAGAGCATTATAGAGGAGAAGAAGAAAAAGAAACAAGGATACATACCCTTCTTGAGGCACTCGAGTAACTCTAGGAGGAGTTGAGGCGGTAGGAATAAGCGTGTGGTGGCGAGCCTGAGGCCGAAGTGGTAGGAGGCGGTGGAAGAGGTGACAACTTTAGCTCCTTTGGGCTTGGCAGGGCACATCCGGTACCATTAGCGGTCTTGAGGAGGAATGGCTAAGCATACTTCCATGTTGGCCATCCACAGGTTTTGGCGTCTCTTCAACATGTTACTTTGAGAGATGAAGGGAGATACTCAAAGTCAATAAAGTCTGGATAAATTTAGAAGTTGCTTCTTCTAACTGGATCTTGAACCTTCAAGTCCTTTGGTAAGGCTTAAATTGGTTTGATTGCAGAGAGGTATTAGGACCCCTTGTGAGAAACCAAAGCGCCTAGCAAATTAGCGGGCAAGAGGGCTCGACAATGCATTTGTAGGCTTTGGGGTTGAGTCCCAAGAAACAACTCTTTAGGGATCAGAATAGAGGCCCATATATTCTTGTGTTGGGGTAAAGAGCAGAGCCTATCACTCAGAAAGGTCCTTAACCAGGATGGGCCAATGTTGGTAAGTTCGAAGGGACGAAAGCTGTGAGAAGGAAAGGAAGCTGGGAGTTGGTGGAAGAAAGAGAAGTAAAAAAGCAAAGGTAGAAAGATAAAGTGATGCGTTAGCTAGCCTCATGTCATGAGTAGTAGGGTTTGGCTCAAAAAATTTAAGGCATTTAGATTGTAGCTCAGTAAAATATGCAAAAAGCCAAAGCTGAAGTATCCAAAATGGACCCCCTTGATTGGTATCCAAGGGTTTCTCACAAAAAAAAAGGGAACAAGTTCTATATACATGACCTAGAACATACGGAGCTAAGGCTACCTTTTTTTGTAAGACAAGGCCTTTGGCAAGAGGAGCGAATTCAGGCATAATCCTCTGAGAAGAGGCGCAGAAAAAGAATTTGCAAAGCCAATATAATATGAAAGAAAAGAATTCCCTGTCAGTCACAGGACCCTCTCTTCTATTCTCAGCCTTGACAAAGTCATTATAGGATGAGTTAAGAAAGGGGAGGGAAAAAGGGATTTGTAGGTCAGGATAATCTGGACCAATGGGGGTTCCAGTAGGGGACAATCCTAACAAATGACAGATATCAAGAACAGTAGGGGCCATCATCCCACATCTGAATTGAAAGAAATTAAAAGCGAAATTCCAAAAGCAATGGGTAACAGGTATTAAGAAAGGGTCCTCTGGAATAGTGAACCTGGATAATTGGAGGGCGTCGAAAAGACAGAGCTCTTGAAGGTCCAGAGTCCTATCAGAGACAACTCGATCATACCATTCTTGCCTCTCTGGTCTCACCGTGGGCCAGCAGCAATGGGGGCGGTTCATTCTCCAGCTTCCCCAGTCAAGGCCACCTTCATAAAGGAGGCAATGGTCTTCTAGACGTGGATATAAGGCTGGAAGCTCAATAGGAATCTCCCTGAAGATAGGCCCAAGCACATAATCTTGCTGCTCATGATGGCGAGGAATAAAGATGCATCCGTCAATGTCGTTTTTCTCACTAGCCTTGTACTTCTCACATTCTGCGTCAATAATCCTTTTCAAGGTTACAGACGATCTCACACGCTCTACGACTGGTATTTTCAAGGAAGAAGAAGCCATTGATAGAAAGCTTTCTCAGAGGACGAAGTTGGGAAAGAGAGTAGAAAGAAGTGGAAGGTCTGTAGAGATAAAGGGTTTGTGCGATAGACAAATAGGTGAATTCCGAGCACAAAATAAAAGGATTTTAAAACTTTTGTGTCTGAAAATATACCCAGTCATTTGACACAGACGAAATTCACAAAAAGTACTAAAAATATGGATGCGAAAGGTTTCCCTCAATGTTGATAGTTTTGGAGGGAAACATATATCAAATACTGATATCAACTTTGAAATAAAATATTTGGCTTCGAAGCCAAATTTTGGCGCCAAAATCTGATAACAAATAGCTTCGAAGGCAAGGAGCCGACTTCGAAGCACATTTTATGCCTAAGGATGGAAGAATATTCAAGTATTCATCCACTTCAAAAGGATTGAGAGCCTGTTTCAGGATTTGTCAGTGACAATAAAATTCTTCGAAGCAAAATTTGAAATGCTTTAGAGTTAGAAATTGTTGTTCTAAGTGCCAGAACCAATAGTTGGTTTGATGACACATAGATAAAACACTTTTTCTAGAATAGAATAGTGCGGTTCCTAAAAGGGGTTTCCATATTTTTAAAAATGTAGACTGTTTGGTTGAAACAAAATTAGTTGATTTGAAATCACTTGATTGTATTAACCATATGTTGAAGAACTGGATATGATCAAATCGAGGTTCGAAGGGTAGAATTGATAAATTTGAAGCTCTGATTCTAAAAGGAGACTAGCGAAAGTTGTTAATTACACTCCATAAGTTGGTAAAATTCAAATTGGATTTTCGAGATTTCATCGTATGATCGAATTGAGATTCGAAGGATGGAATTGGTGGTTTTGAAGCCCTAAGCTTGTTTTACTTTGTCAAATAGGGTAAAATTAGACCATACCAAATAAAATAAAATAAAAAATTCTCCGCTTTATTAAGATAAGTATGATTACATCAAAAGCCCTGCCTAGGCACATATTCAAGTTCAAGTTCAGAAAAGTAAGGAATAGAATAAATAACAAGATCATGGAACTTGTTCCAATTATGATCAATAAGCTACATTCTTTCTTTATTACATCTTCTATCTTCTCGAGCTAGAAATCTTTGAAGTTGATATGCTCTTACTTGATAAAAATTTTTTCACTTTTATTTCGAACTCTGTCTCTTTCAGCCCTTGTTCAGTCTTGTCCATATCCAGGTCATCCTAGTGTGTAGAATCTTTATTCTTGAAATCATCATATTCATCAATAAGGTTCTCTGCTTCATACCGGGTATGAACTCGATTGGCTGAAATTTGATTCAAGGATTCAGTAGTGGCGACAGAATTGTGATGCCAATGAAGGAGTAGTGGGAGTTGGTCCAAGAACATTTGAAGTTCTGCTTAAGCGATGGGATTGAGAATATGACCCCGGGTCATAATATCACAAGCCCATCGAAAGTTCTTAAGAGGAACATCGTCCTCAAGAACATTAAAGGGTAAATAGGAAAAGGCCGCAAGCAAAAGTTGGGCTTGCTTCCATTGATCTTTAGTAGGAGGAGATGGAGGGTGATAGGAAGGGAGGAACTGGTCCTCAGAGAGAGTATGCCTCAATTCCTCTATCCAGTGAAGGACTTGTGGAAAAGGAGGTGCAGGAGTTTCCATCTCGAAAGTAGGGGGAAATTGGGGGGCTATTGACGATGTCAAGCGGTCCGGTGGAAGAGCAAAGTTTAGCCTTTTGAGCTAAGAATGAAGGGTTATACCCTTGTGTCTCTTCCGGGCGAGGAGTGACATGTACTATTTTCGTAGGCGTGGAAGATGTGTACCACGCTACGAGTAGGTTGTCTTCCAAACAACGTCGGTGGTCGATGGGCACGTAGGGATAAACCACCGAACTCCGAGCATCAAAAGGGAATTCTAGAGGATCAATGAACTCGACAAAATGATAGTTAACTCGCTCTCTTAATTCTGGCCAGCTTCCCCAATCAGAAGTCCCAGAAAAGGAAGAAGTTGCAGCTTCATCCCACCCCGAAGGCTTTGGGTTAGAAGAAGAGCTTCCAATGTCCATATTTGCAAATTTCTGAATCAAAGAATTATGGATAATATGTTAAGTAATGCAGAGGTTGATAATTTGCAAAAGCTTCCATGACTTGAATATAGAAAGGTGGGTAAAGGTGGCTAATCAATGCATGAAGATTCTTTCGAGGACAAATGGTATTATCAAACAACTCTTCATATGCTTGATCGAGATAAGAAAAAGTCTGTTTAGCTATGAGAACTGAATTGGTCTTTTCGAATACTGAGATAGTGAGCATGTTCAAGGAGTTAATGCAAATGTTCATCAATGAATGACGGTTGTGTTTCTAAAAATGCAAAAGACATGCACGTTCTAAGACGTGGGAAAATGCCTTGATCCACTAATATCACCAAGTATTAGTTATATTAGTGCGGGGGGTAATGTTGGCTATATATTTTGTACGGGCCAATCATAGTTCGACGCATGGCAAAATAAGGGCAATACGGGAAAACTATTCAAGTCTTCAATCGTAATCACATATGTGGCAGTTAGTATTGGTTTGAGCAGATCTGCATAGCACTAAATCAGCAAAGAAATGCAAGTTGACGTGGTTTCAAAGGTTATTCATATTTAAATTCAAAATCAAGAGAGAAACCTAACTGCAGAGATGGCATAGTGGAGCTAACTACAAGGCAACATGATCAGCAATCATGGAAGCATGATTCGACAGTTAGAAATGCAGTTCGACAGTTGCCATTGAGAAATATAAATAGTAGAGAAGGCCTCAGAAAGAGCCCCAGACTTAGATCTAGAAAACCAGTTTATATCTACTTTACTTTATTTCCAGTTCTTATATTTCTTGTCCTTCATATTTCTGTACTTCAGATTCTTGTACTGCATTTCGTTCATAGGAGTAGTTTCAAGTAGATTGTTGATGTAAACCTCTACGAGGCTGAATTGGATCATTGTAAGTCTTTCGTTTTACTTAATGAAATACTGCAATTGTTCTTCATTTAATCATTGTCAGTTTATTCCTCCTAAGCAAAGCCACCAGTAAAAGTCCTCTTCATTGAGGCTGAAAGAACTAAAACACAATCGTCTGATAATTGGTTGGCAATTAAATTTTTGTAAGAACTGATTGATCCTTGCTGGCACGCTCAAAATTACTGTTATAACATTTGAAAGCCAAAAAGCCAACACAAACAAGTGCAAACTCTACACTTTTTTGGCTTCTATAAGCAAGTGAATAGCGAATTATGTAGTACAAGTAATCGTAGGTCAAGTATAATGCATCTGTGTAAATAAGGGTCATAAGAATACAGGCAGGCCACATCATCCCCAAATATGAATTTATGAATGCATCCCCAATAATAAAAGTTTGAAAACATGTCGTGACTGAGAAGCCAGTTGGATAGTACAAGGACGTGGTTGCAATAAGAAATTTCAAGGGCAACAAAGTGTGAAACCATGACAATTGTATTAAAAGTTGAGATCCCAAACCCAATAAAGAAGCAAACAGACTTCCTCCAATGTGACATGAACAACAACAAATCTTGTTGTCCATTTTTTTCTTTTGTAAAAAAAAGTTGGTAGGCCATATTATTGATCGAAACCATCAGGGATAGTAAAAAGTGCATCTTAATTGACGGTGCCAATTATTGTGAAAACATTCAATGGCAACAAAGTGTGAAACCATGACATTTGTATTAAAACTTGAGATCCCAAACCCAATAAAGAAGCAAACAAACTTTCCTCCAATATGACATGAACAACTACAAATCACGTTGTCCATTTTTTGCTTTTGTAAAAAAATTGGTAGGCCATATTTTTTATCGAAGCCACCAGAGATAGTAAAAAGTGCATCGTAATTGATGGTGCCAGCTATAGTGAAAACATTCAATGGCAACAAAGTGTGAAACCATGACATTTGTATTAAAAGTTGAGATCCCAAACCCAATAAAGAAACAACCAGACTTCCTCCAACGTAAGACATGAACAACTACAAATCTCGTTGTCCATTTTTGCTTTTGTGAAAAAAATTGGTAGGCCATATTATTGATCGAAACCACCAGGGATAGTAAAAAGTGCAGCGTAATTGATGATGCCAATTATAGTGAAAACAAACATCAAGCAACTATTAATATCTTTGATTGCTTTCTCAACTTCCTTTATCGCATCCCCGCGCTCTTCCTCAAATACTTCTTTTGTTGCCTTACCATCAATGTTTCGATGATATATCAAATGTGGATGAGAGTCATTCTCAGATACACTCTGAAAATTCAAACAAATCAAGCAAGAAGACAATATTAAAAAGGAATTGAAGAGTTTCTAACCTTAATGCTTTAGATTGTAACTTATGTCAAGGTTAATTATAGCAAAATGTTCTCAACTAACGAATATTATTTTGATCTCTTATCTATGAAACTATATATATTTTTATCTCCTCAATTATGACAAATCATACAAACGTCTCCCCTTTTGGTGGGCGTAAAAGTGAGATGCACTTTTATATTTGAGAGGATCAAAATATACAAGTTCATAGATGAGAAGTAAAGTGATATTCACTAATAATTGAGAGTGACAGTGTAATTAACCCTTTATGTTACCACATCACCACTACTACTACTACTACTATTATTATTATTATTGTTAGGTTTTTATTTTTGGCAATCCCGTTTGACAAAACTCCTGTCAGTTGTATTTGTTTTCGCATTTTTATTTCAGAGAGGCTATGAGTTTTTTAGATGCGAATCCAACCCGAATCGAGCCTTGCAGATCAGTTTGTGATGTTAATGTTTTCAAGATTGCCACTTCGCTGATTATGACGAGGATCGAGCTGCCCGGTCAGCTCGCGGCCTGAAGCAAAATACAAAAATGCATTCAAAGTTGCCTGTCCGTTCATGTTATACTTTTCAAGATTTTCCAGTTCTGGCCTTCCCGCTCGAGCGGGGAAATGGGCGCTCGAGCGGGGTTTGCAAGCTCACAGTATCTCTGTTTTGCCTGAAAAAATACTGGAAGGTGTGATTCTCCGCTCGATCGGGGAAACGGACGCTCGAG
Source organism: Camellia lanceoleosa (assembly GCA_025200525.1). Taxonomy (NCBI): domain Eukaryota; kingdom Viridiplantae; phylum Streptophyta; class Magnoliopsida; order Ericales; family Theaceae; genus Camellia; species Camellia lanceoleosa. The sequence continues at coordinate 57,082 of JANUSC010000491.1, forward strand.
CGGGGAGCCTACATGAAATCACAAAATATGAAGTCTCCGCTAGAGCGGGAAGACTCACGCTCGAGCGGACCGCGTGATCCCAGATTTCCAGATTCATTATGGAGTTGGTTTTCTTCTAAAACAAGGTTTATTTTGGGTTTCTATAAGAAGTAGGATTACTTTGGAGTTCTGCAAGTAGTTGGTTTTCTACAAACAAGAAGTTGGTTTTCTTTCTCAACTAGGATTGCTTTGGATTTTCTATAAGTAGTTGGTTTTCTCCCAAAAACTATACTACTCATTGATTGAATCCCTCCAGATCTTCTTTTTGGTTCTTAAAGGTTTATATTTGGGGATATTTTTTTTATTTTTCTTTGATGTTTTATTGAGTATTCAACTCATGGTTTAAAGAGAGTACATCAAAGATTTGTTTGTTATACACAAAAGAGAGAGTTGTTCTTCAGTTGTGGATTCTAAAGAATTCGAGCCTGAAGCTTTGGTGGAATCCGGAGTGGCTCATCAAAAAGACAATTTCGTGGTGAAGATGGGGTTGGAAGAGGCACATAGAGGTTGGTTCAATTAGGCATTGTGGATTTGCTAGATAATTGAGAGTATACCTGTGTAATTCGTTTAATTCTTCTTAGTGGATTGTCTTGTGGCAGTTGCCCGTGGTTTTTTTTTCACAGGTGGAAGTGTCCAATTGTGATTTTTCCACGTAAAAATCGTTGTGTCTCTTTCTCTTGATTGTTTGATTGGGATTGTTATATTCTGCTTAAAATTGATACATAATCACAAATCAACTTCTAGGAGGTTTCTAGATTTTTCAATTGGTATCAGAGCAGGTCAATCTATTTTTATTTTTATTTTTTAAATTATTTTAGAACGCTCTATTTTTAAAAAACTAAAAACTTTTAGAACGAGATCTTGTTTGATTTGTGATAATGGATACAATTCGTGAGGGAAATTCTATGGTTCGACCACCCCTACTTGACGGATCCAATTATTCTTTTTGGAAAGCTCGGATGAGATCCTTTTTAAAATCTATTAATGAAAAAGTTTGGCAATCTGTCATGAATGGGTGGACCGAACCAACAATTACCGTTGATGGAGTAACTTTCCCCAAACCAATTGATAAGTGGGACACAATTGGTTACCAAAATAGTAGCCGAATAGTAAAGCTATCAATTCTCTTTTCTTTGTCACACCAAGAGTTTAGCCGTATTTGTAATTGTGAAGTCGCAAAAGAGGCTTGGGATATCTTACAAACTATTCATGAGAGCACTCCTTCTGTGAAACACTCAAAACTTCAAAGGCTCACGTCTAGTTTCGAAAACCTTTCAATGAAAGATAGTGATACCTTTGATGAATTTTATGCGAAGTTGAGTGACATTGTAAATTCCAGCTTCAATTTAGGTGAAAAAATACCAGAATCCAAAGTTGTGGGAAAAATTTTGAGATCCTTACCCGATCGGTTCCAACCAAAAGTTACGGCTATTGAGGAAGCTCAAGATGTTGACAACCTCAAGCTAGATCAGTTGGTTGGAAATCTCCAAACTTATGAGGCACATAGGAATATCAAAAAGAAACAAAAGATGTTGCTTTTAGCAAGGCTCATAAAGTGGTTGAGGATTCGATGAAAATTGTGAGATAGATTCCAAGATTATGGCTGCTTTTGTTAAACAATTTAAAAAACCTTTTTTAAAAAAGAATCCTAATCTTTTGGAATTTACTCACACTCATAAATCCAAAGGCAAAAATAAAGTCAAAATTAATTCTATAGCCAAGAAAGAAAAAGGAAAGATACAAGGCAACTCTGAAAGTGCCCAATGCTATGAATGCCAAGGATTTGGCCACTTTGCTTCAGAATGCCCCACTCGTTTGAAGAAGAAGAAAGCCCTCGCTATCACTTGGGATGATGAATCAGAGTCTGATGAAGATGATAGTGACAATGAAGATCAAAGTGAAGAGGGACATAAACAATTCCTTGCTTTCACGCAATTCTCAGTCAAGGACAAACAGAGTCTTCAAGAGGTCATTGAGAATACCTCGATGATGAATCTTCGAGAGTGATCATGAAGAGCTTGAGCAAGCCTATGAAAAGCTGTATAAGGAGTCTCTTAATTTATTCAAATTGAATGACAAACTCACAAAGAAACTCAAAGCATGTGAATATGAGAATGTCAAACTTAAGGAGGAGATTTTCGAGGCTAGGATCAATGCCATCAAGATAGCTGATAATCAACAAGTTCTTTGTGCAAAACTGTTGACTTGTGAGATAGAGAGGAATGAGCTACAGGAAACTCATGCCATGTATGAAGAAAAGATTGAATCTCTCGAGATGTCACAAGTTGCCTTGGAAGAACTAATGATCAAGAAAGAGGAAGAGCTCAAGTGTGCCATGGTCACCATTGGTCTTTGGAACAAAGGATCAAAAACTTTGGAGGATATCATTGGAACTCAACAAATCTGTTCAGACAAGAGTGGCATTGGCTTTGGAGATAAGAGAGAGCAAAAACAGAGTGCTTCCACATCTCATGATACAAGAACTCAAGGAAAGGGAGGACAAAAGTTTCAACAAGAGGAAAGACTTCTCAAACTCCCTAGAGTTGGTAAGGTAAAAGAAAAGAAGGTACACCCTGTTTTTATTTGTCATCATTGTCGTATGCATGGTCATATTCACCCTTATTGTTATAAGTTGCATGGGAGAGTGTCTCAAAGGGATAGAAATTCGAATTCTTTTTGGGTTAGTAGACAACCTTACATGTCCAGGCGGAATACCAAGATTCATGAGGGTGTTTACAACACCACGACATTTACCAAGACCGCTAGATCTAATTTTGTTAAGACCAAAAAGATTTGGGTGAGAAAACTTTACTTGTGTTAATGTGTTTACTCTTTTTAGTTTTTTTTGGGGTCTCTGTGTTTTTTTTATGAAAAAAAAAAAAAAAAAAATGTGTGAATGTTTTTTTTTTTTTTTTTGTCTTGCTTTGTTTAGAAAAAGAAAAAAAATTAAAAAAAAAAAAACCCAAAAAGATTTTCTTAGTATGGTTTTGCAAGCTTGATTTTTTTTTGAGATGTCCTTGGTGCATATTGGAATTGATGAGAATATCCATTACATGTTAACATGTGTGTGCTTTCTCTGGTCATTACTCATTTTGGAGTGTGTGTTCTTTGATTAGTATGTCTCATTCTGTACACACTCTTGGATTAGCAAATATCGGAGTCTTCCGACTTAGTGTTTTTTTTTTCATGGACTTCTGGCATTGTATCTTTTGCTTTTCTAGAGGAATTGACCTATACTAGCATATCATGGGTGATGTTGAGTCTCTTAATCATCTTCCATCTTTTTGCATCTCCACAGCTTTCCCCTCTGTTCTTTGTAGTCCAGGCATGAGGAAAAGGCTACCTCAGAGTCACTGTAGACACCCCATTTTTGACCGACCTTAAGACTCAGACGTCACCGATTGAGCGCTCGGTGATGTTGCATATTGTGCTCGTTCAGAAGTCTCAGAGTCGCAGCCGTGCGCCCCGCCTCCGAACTTCCGAACTCTCTTCTGTGCCTTGCTTTGGTTTGCGAACCAGACTCGGTTTTCTCTGTTTTCTTTCCTGAGGGGAGGGAGAGGTCCTGTAGACCATCTCTCAGTGGCCGTGGGCTACATTTCGTGCCCGTAGGCCATTTTGTTCATTTCGGAGCCCGGTTCCCGGTTTTCGGAACCGTCAGGCTGTGTGCCTCAGTTCGGGACCACCCAACCATCTCTGATTCCTCCGGTTTTTGGCATGCATCTCATTTACTCCCTTTTGAGGGACACTGGGGCCTTAGATACCCACTTCGTGGCCAAACACCACTTTCGGTGCTTAACGGCCGGTTTTTGGGACCCCGAACTGCGTGTTTTGGCCCCCCGAGCATTCGTTTTGCATCGGTTTTTGTTCATTTTTGGCAGGTACCTCTGTTTTATCACCAGGAAGGTCACTGGAGGGTGGGAGGCCAGCAATTGTCTCAGCAACCAGTTATGCTCCTCCGACGCCCCCCGGCGCCTGTTTTTTTCACTTCCGGGCTAATGTTGAACACCCTAGGGCCATTTTCTTCAAGCCAAAACCACATATTTGTGTTGTACATACATGGGAGGACCCTAAAAACACATGGCCGGCCAGTAATTGCAATTGACCCTTTTGAACCTCTTTGAAAAGTGGCTTGTTGTTTCTCCTGTTTCAGAGTTGCCAATTTCCAACCATAGGGTCTTGTTGTACACACATGGGAGGACACCAATCTTTGGTGGCCGGCCAGAAATTCTCAAATGACCATTTTGCCCCTAGCCGGCCGGCCACCTGCAGCAAAGGTGCCTAGCCGGCCTGCTTCCTTGAGATGTGTGCATTCCAGCTGTGCTTTGATTTTTTCCCAAAAATATCTGATCCGGGGGACCCCTTTGGAGGGAAATAAGAGCTCATTTCCCTCCATTTGGCCAAGGATTCCTCTCTCCCTCTCTTGTCTACATTGGTGTCCTCCCAACTCAAGAGAAGAGATTACAAGCATTGGTTGGAGCATACACATACATACAACTTCATTTCCTTCAAGTTTTGGTGCCATTTCTTCATCATCTTCAAGCACCACCACTACTACTCCATTCTAGCAGCAAGGAGAGGCTTTCCAAAAGCTAAGAGGCAACAAATTTGGTCCAAGAAGCAACCAAAGTCTTGATCTTCAAGGGTAAGTCCACTTCATCCTCTTTTGAGCTCATTTTTGCCTCATTTCCTTAGCCTATTTGCTTATTGTTTTGGGATCTGATCCTAACTGAAACTAGGCCTATTTTGAGCTTATCTTCATGTTTGTTTAAGGGCTCAACCCTGTTTGAGCCCTCCATTTGGCACTTGCTTCAATATTATCTTATATGCCAATATTTTGCATGAAATTTCTAGCCTATGAGTGATCTGTTTTCGAGCATTATGTAAACTGTGAGTGGGTTTATTTTGAGCCCTCTTCAACTTTGAAGAAGGGCTCAACCCTGTTTGGCCTCTATCATGCACTTGCTTCATAATCTCTCATATTTACCGTAAATTTGCATGATTTGTTTGGCCTACATGTAGCTTGTTTTGGAGTTTGTCATGAACTGTGAGTAAGCTTATTTTGAGTCCCTCTACAACATTGTAGAAGGGATCAACCTTGCTAGGGGTCTCCATGTTGTGCTTGTCTTTATACCCCTTGGCCCCATTTTTGCATGCTTTTTTTTTAAGCTTATCTAGATTCTGTTTTCGGTCATCATCAGAACTGGAAAGAGTCATATTTTGATCTTCTTGACATATTTCATTAAGGGTCTTTGCTGGTTTGATGAATGTTTGGGGTACCTCATGTTATAGCCTTTTGTATCCTAGTTCTTGCATGACATTTTTAGCATGTTTGCATACTGAGTTGGGGGATGTTATCTACTGTAAATGTGCATATTTTTAGTCCCTCATCAGTGTTTTAGAAGGGTATTTTTCCATTTGGGCATCGCATGTATCACTTGCTTCAATACCCCTCTTGCGGAGCCATTTTTGCATTCTTGCTTAATCCTATGTCTGCTTGTTGTTTAGCCCTTTTATGATTGAAAATGCTTTTCTTGGGGCTGCCTTGCTACTGTATTTTCATTCCATGTCTATCTTGTGCATGTTTGGTATACCTATACGCCATTGCGGGTGCCTAAATTCATGTTGCGGGCCCTTTTCATGCATCGGGTGTACTTTCGCCCTATTTGGGGGCTGTTTTCCCCCATATTTTAGTGCTGATATTCCATTGGCATGTTAGCATATCATTTTCTATGTCATTGCATTCCGTATGCCATTGCCTCGGTTATGCGTTTGCGTGCACGATTTCAAGGCACTTCATTTTCATCCATCGGCCTCTTATGTGAGTGCGGCTGAGACTCTCTCATGTTAGTATAAGTCCAATTTGTATTTGGAGTGCCATTTCATGCTTTAGTGCCATTGCCTCGGTTTGCGTACTTGTGTGCACGCATTTCGAGGCACTTCATTTTCATCTCCAGGCTTCTTATGTGAGTGTGGCTGAGGCTCATTCATGTTAGTATAAGTCCAATTTTGCATTCTGCATGCCATTTTAGTCTTATCGCATTCCGTATGCCATTGCCTCGGTTTGCGTGCCCGTATGCACGCATTTCGAGGCACTTCTTTGTTTCATCCGATGGCCTCCTGTGTGAGTGTGGTTGAGGCTCTCTCATGTTGGTATAAGCCCATATTGCATCGCATATCTCATTTTAGTCCTGTTGCATTCCGTATACCATTTTCTCGGTTTGCGTGCCCGTGGGCACGCATTTCGAGACATCTCATTTTAGTCTTATTGTATATCATATTTTCAGGCCGTTTCATGCCTTTATGCCATTGCCTCGATTTGCGTGCCCGTGTACACGCATTTCAAGGCACTTCACTTTTACCCGACGGCCTCTTATGTGAGTGTGGCTGAGGCTCTCTCATGTTAGTGTAAGTCCAATTGCATTGTGTATGCCATTTTTATGCCTTAGGATCATCGCTTCGGTTTGTGTGTCGGCGTGCACGCATTTCGAGACATCTCATTTTCATAGCATTGTGCATACTAGGATTGTATTTTAGTCGCATTCATGCATATTGCATTGCGTTCGGGATAGGAATTAGCCCGGGCACGGGAAACGAGGCGCGTTTCGTACTCCGAGTGACGGAACGGGTCTCAATTCCCAAGTCACCGACACTCTGGATTGCCCATGATGGAGTTAGGTTCTATTGTAGCACCCATATGCATTCATCCTATATTGAGTTGTGCAATCCGATTCCTCGGCCATCATACATCGAGATGCGTGATTGGTGACACGAGGATCGAGGCATGCATATATTTGTGAAATACATTGCTATGTCCCTTTCTTGCTCTCTGTTGTAGCAAAATGAAGAATTAGCAACTTTTCGGAGTCTGGCACACATTTCGAGAAAAGGTGCAAACAGAGGCTAATTGGGGCATCCCAGTGGATTTCCGCGCAAGGCAGCCCAACATGCATCATTTCATTATCCGGAGCGGAGTCAAGGCAGCCCCTGGCTTGCATGCCAGTTTACAGTTTTTCTTATTTAATTTGATAATTAATTAGAAATTTGTATATTATTCGGACTGTATTATTTGGACTGTATTATTCTTTCATTTTGATCAGATATTTATTCGCACTTCTACGCGAGGGCATAATTGTAATAAGTGTGGGTGAGTGTGATGTATGTCTTCCAACCCCCACTTCTTTCATCCCTTTTATTTACCCGCTTATGATGGTTAGATATAGGGCATATTTCAATTAGCATACAGTATGACAGCATGTTTGCATCATTCATCTGTTTTGCACGCACTGGGTTTGGCGCATCATACAAACTGCATTTGTATTTCAATTCCAAATTGAACACGTGTTAGCTGTAGCATTTCACATGCCATGTTTAGAATAGCCGAGCCTGCTATAGTTGCATCTTTGCATGTGTTGCATTAGACATTTCAGTATGCTTAGGTCCATGCATGGATTTCTAACAAGCTTCTGTTTTGGCTTGGAGTACTCGGTGAGTTTTATGCTTTAGCATCCTTGCATGCGTGTGAGTGACTGCAATGAAAAGCATGCTTACCATGAGGCTAAATGCTTATGTGATATAACTGCCTTGAATGCCTGTGGGTGGAGGCTGAGTTACTTGAATTGGGATAATTCATCAAATGTTTGTTTTAAGCCCACTAGATAGTGGCAAAATCACGTTTTCTAAGCCCACCTGAAGGTGGCAAATCCGCATCTTAGCCTACCTGCGGGTAGCACCATCAAACCATTTTCAAACAAACAAACATGAAATGTTTTGTTCTAATTCAGGCGATTCAATCTATACTTGTATGCTGTGCGCATCACATAGTAACCTAGGCTAATAACCGGAATAAGAACATACAATGTTTTCAAAATAAGATATCATGGTTAGTAGAGGCTGGTGTTTGTACGGGCGAAAGGGTGCTCACGGTGACCTTCCCAATCGTACCCAAGTTCCTGAGCCGAGGCTTTGGTGATGATTTTACACGTGGCCTTTGGCACCGAGTCAGGGTTTCCTAAATTTCCCATTTAAAAAAAAACATTTAGGTGGCGACTTTGTATCTGGCGAAGCAGTCCATGTTTGGCACTTCTTTAAAAAAAAATCTGTTTTCAAAACGATTTGCCGGATTTGGACTCTTTGGTTCAAGATTAAGGACCGTGACATTTGAGTCCTTCGAACTGTAGTGACCCAATATCGAACGAGCGGGGATTCACTCCTTTCCCGGATGCTCGGGACGCTCTGATACCAACTAGGCCATCCTTAATATATCCATGCTTCTCTGGTTCGGTTTCCATACTCTTGAGCGTGTCAGCCGCCAATGAGTGTGCAAAAGAAAGAAAGAAAAAAAGTGCAAAAGAAAAGAAAAAAAAATGTGCAAAAGAAAGAAAAGAAACATGTGAAAAAAAAAGGAAAAATAAAGGATTCATTGATTGAGGGGGAGCCTCCGCCTTTACTCACCAAATACCCCTTGATTCGTAGTGGTTTGACTTTCCTTTGTTGTACTTAGATTCTCTTGTCGAAGGTTCAACTTTCAGATCACTACTAGGATTGAATCTAGTGTTTGTCGAACTCCAAGAGTCACACACACACTTTTATCATGGGATCTATGCTTTTCACATATTGCATCACTTTCTTTTATGAGGAATTTTCTAGAGGCTGTGCACATTGTGTTTTCAAGTAATTGTGCTTCTTGGATAGTCTTGTGTGTTTTAAGGTCCAAATCTGAATTCATTGCTTGCTCCACCATATTATTTTTGTTGGTTCTCATGATGTATTCATGCCATGTGTCTGGTGCATGTATCTTAGTTTTCAGGTTTTCATGCTGCATGTTCTTAAAATCTCCAAGTCGTTTTTATTCATGTTTTCTATCTCATGGTTGAAGATAGTCTTATATTGTTTTTTCATATACTCCTGTGGGACTAATAGTTGTTTTGGAGATTGTGGCACCTATAGTCGCTTTTGCATATCATGACCTTGTGAAAGAAGTTTGTTTTTGTTGGCTGTAATAGGTTGGGGTGATTAGGATTTTATTTGTTAGATGTGTTTTGTCACGGCATTGCCAAAGGGGGAGATTGTTAGGTTTTTATTCTTGACAATCCTATTTGACAAAACTCCTTTCAGCTGTATTTGTTTTCGCATTTTTATTTCAGTGAGGCTATGAGTTTTTTAGATACGAATCCAACCCGAATCGAGCCTTGCAGATCAGTTTGTGATGTTAATGTTTTCAAGATTGCCACTTTGCTTATTATGACAGGAGTCGAGCTGCCCGGTCAGCTCGCGGCCTGAAGCAAAATGCAAAAATGCATTCAAAGTTGCCTATCCGTTCATGTTATACTTTTCAAGATTTTCCAGTTCTGGCCTTCCCGCTCCGGCGGGGGAATGGGGGCTCGGGCGGGGTTTGCAAGCTCACAGTATCTCTGTTTTGCCTGAAAAAATACTAGAAGGTGTGATTCTCCGCTCGATCGGGGAAACGGACGCTCGAGCGGGGAGCCTACATGAAATCACAAAATATGAAGTCTCCGCTCGAGCGGGAAGACTCACGCTCGAGCGGACCGCGCGATCCCAGATTTCCAGATTCATTATGTAGTTGGTTTTCTTCTAAAACAAGGTTTATTTTGGGTTTCTATAAGAAGTGGGATTACTTTGGAGTTCTGCAAGTAGTTGGTTTTCTACAAACAAGAAGTTGGTTTTCTTTCCCAACTAGGAATGCTTTGGATTTTCTATAAGTAGTTGGTTTTCTCTCAAAAACTATACTACTCATTGATTGAATCCCTCCAGATCTTCTTTTTGGTTCTTAAAGGTTTATATCTGGGGATATTTTGTTATTTTTCTTTGATGTTTTATTGAGTATTCAACTCATGGTTTAAAGAGAGTACATCAAAGATTTGTTTGTTATACACAAAAGAGAGAGTTGTTCTTCAGTTGTGGATTCTGAAGAATTCGAGCCTGAAGCTTTGGTGGAATCCGTAGTGGCTCATCAGAAAGACAATTACGTGGTGAAAATGGGGTTGGAAGAGGCACATAGAGGTTGGTTCAATTAGGCATTGTGGATTTGCTAGATAATTGAGAGTATACATGTGTAATTCGTTTAATTCTTCTTAGTGGATTGTCTTGTGGCAGTTGCCCGTGATTTTTTGATCACAGTTGGAGGTGTCCAATTGTGATTTTTCCACGTAAAAATCGTTGTGTTTCTTTCTCTTGATTGTTTGATTGGAATTGTTATATTCTGCTTAAAATTGATACATAATCACAAATCAACTTTTAGGAGGTTTCTAGATTTTTCAATTATTATTATTATCCAATGCATCTATACTATTGGATCAGGATCCTGTGTCATAAATCTCTCTGCAATAATCTTATTGGGCTGATCTAACAGTTTCTGTTTAAAATTAAAGTAAATTGCATCATTTTAGGTTGTGGTTTAAAAAAATGTGATACAATGTCATTTTACTTTAATTTAAACTCAAGCTGTTATAATGTATTATCACTACAAAAAATTAAGGTTTTGGAGATCAAAATTTAGGAACAAAATTATTTTTTAGGGACTAAATATTTTTTTTGTGAAAAATATCGTTATTATATTTTTAACAACGAAAATTAGATATTAGTGATTAATTATTATCTATTTGGGACCAAATTTTTTGTCTAAAAAAATAAACTATTTTTAGACCAAATTAGTTTGTCCTTAAAAGTCTATTTATTAGTGACATTTTCAAAATTTTGTTACTAAAAACCTTATTTTTAACTTTTCAGGACGACCTTTTAGCGACTATCCTTATGATGATAGAAATTGGTCCCTAAATGTCTTTTGCAACAAAATTTTCATTTTTAGAAACTAAAATATTTAGTTTTTAAAATTCTTATATGTTATAGTGTTTGCTATAATTAAAAGCACAAAATCATTGTAGAAAAATTACGGTAGAGGATCCTTAGCTCTCTACTACTAGTATTGCAAGTTAATATATATAGCTCAGGGAAAGTACCTTAAACCAAAACACATCCCATGTCATTCGGTTTATGGGTCCGAAAAGATTTTGAGGAAAATGATATCTTTCGTACTTGTAGGCTACAAGATGCAAAATAGTGTTCCAATGGTTATCAACATTAGTCAGCATTCTATCTGCGTGATTAAGAGTCTTCTTCAAGGATTTCCTCTACCATCTCATTGATGCCGTGCTTTGTCTCTAGGATAAGAGTCTATTCTTCTTCTGCTTCTGTGATGAAGTGGCATCTTAAAGCAGTGGACTACATAAACATGTAAATTTTCACAATGTAATCAATTAATTCAATCATTTTCTTTTTCTATCAGCCTTTTTGCCAGCTCTCTTGCAAACACATGCTTTTTCTTTGCAACATCAATTGGTTTAATCCAAGCACAAGCTTCATGAGACAAAAAGAAGACAACAGAGAAGCATTAAATAATAATAACTACCTGATATATATTTAGTACAATGATAAGCTAGGCAAACCATCAATTGTCTCGTGAATTTTTCTTTAATTTCTAGTGAGGACTGATGACAAACAACAGAAAGTAAAATCGGCAATGGTTCATATTTGGATCACATCCATTTTTATTATGTAGTATGATATCATGCGTTTTGTTCAATTATCAACAACACTTTCGCTTTTTATTTAACATGTAGCATGAATCTGTGAATTGTTGTCACAGGAAACACCCGAAATTTCAGATTTTATTGTATTCCAAAACTATGAATAGCGCATAATTGAAGAGTAAGAGCAGCGAACCTCTGATGATCCTTCTGTACCCTGTAACAAAATACCATTGCAGAATAATTAATAAGATAAAAGGAAAAGTTGGGCCATTTTTTTTTGTCAATAAAGTAAAGACATTCTCATTCAGCACAGTTACCTGCATACTTATCTTGCCAGGATCAAACACACCACACTAGTCAAAATTCCTTATTTATTTATTTATTTATTTATTTATTTATTTATTTATTTTAATTTTTGGGTAGGGTAAATTATATTTAGTGAAAATATTACACATGTCCTTGTCTTATACAAATGTCTGTACATAGAAAAAAAAATAAAAGAAAATAATATAAAACCTGACATGTTTCTGCATACTATTATATTTCTTTTCTCTATAAAATTTATTGCTTATCTAAAAAATAATAATACCTGTCACTAATTTGGATAACAAAGTCCCTTTTGATTTAGAGAGATCATTTAGACTATCACGCAGGTCCACTACGTCACCAGCAGTTTTTGAAACAATAACCACGGATGGAATACCTGCTCAACAACAAAAATAAATAGGAAAATGTTTGGACCCCACAAAGGAGGACCCCACTGATGTATTTGAATTTTTTTTTTTTTTTTTTTTTTTTAGAAATTATGTCTGACAGTTACATAAATAGTTTAAATCATTTTGAAAATTGTGGAGGCTGTGTTTTATGAGAGTCTATATTATTATTAAAACAAATAAAGCCGTCCCCCGATGTCTTTTCAATTCAAAACTTTAATTAAATTGTTGAATCAATTTGAACTGATGAACCTATTACTAAAGTAACCATCTCCATAATCATAGTGTGGAGACTACAGAACATAATATTTAGAAGCAGATCATCAATCATTTTTTTCATCATTTGCACAAATAAATAAATAAGAATACATGTATATTGCATATATAAAAGAAGAAAGAAGATATTATGCCAAAAAGTGGGGAATTGGTGGAGTTAATTGAAATAAGGGATGCTTTCTGGGTGCCAACCTAGTTGGGATTAGGGTGGTTTGCAATGATGCTTTTTGCTCTTGCCTCTCCTCTTTATTGATGTATACCATGATGTATTTTTGTTATGTTATCATCAATGAAGTGTTTTTAATTTTTGCTGATCAAAAAAAAAAAAAAAAAAAAAAAGGGATGCTTTCTGGGTGAAGTCGTTTCATTAACTAAATTTGCAGTAGATGATTTCATTCTCTTGTTTGTATTGAATTTTCTGTTTCTTGCTCCATTTTTTTATTTTTTATTTTTGCAGGTGCAGTTTCATTCTTTGACTGAATTTTCAGTACATGATTTAAATTTTTTTTTTTCATGAGTAAATTTCACTATTAGTCTATGTAGTGTAACCTAAGTTTCAATTTGATCCCTACTATTTCAATTTGTCCTCCAATTTTTTCCATGTTGTATCAATTAAGGACAATTAAGAACGGCCAATCAAATTCTGGACAGAAAATGGTCCCATGTATGTAATTGACCAATTCGCAAGGGCATAACGGTCATTTTATCACCTTGATCTCTTTACCTTAACAAATAAAAAATGTTCATCTTGTCTACCCATGTACTTCACCACATGCCAAATCATTGCTTCCACTCTTCCTCTCTTCACAGCCACAACCACCTCTTCCTCATCCATAGCCGACTAGTGTCTCCTCCTTGTCCAGGAACCACCCACCTCATGGTCGACCAACTGACCCCATTTGATGGAACTTAAATGCTAGGTTTGGTTTGGTTTGGTTTGGTTCGATTTGATTTATAAGCAACTTTAGGAAGACACCCAACTCAATATTCAAGACATGCGAAACTACTAAAGATAGGCACCTTAGTTGAATACTAAAGGGTGTTTGTTGTTCTACCTCATCAATAAAGATTTTAATTTTATCGTGGGAATGGAACATTAGTTATTCACACACAAATTTCCAATGAAATTACAGCAATAGCCAAGCTTGTCATCATCACTCACTAAGAATGGAAAACAAGATTAAGCAGGAGATTAATAATTTCTTTTTTTTCTCCTTCTAAGTTATTTCTCAACAATTGAAGGGAGATTGAGAAAAATTATACCTAAGCTTGGGGGTGTTGTCCTTGGTGCTGGTGATTGGACCACATGTAAACCCAAAACGCTAGCCCAATCTTGTAAGCATTATTAGCTTTGGAGTTGAAGTGAAGAGAGAGAGAGAGAGAGAGAGAGAGTTGAAGTGAGATTGAGATTGAGATTGTTAGGGATGAGTGGTGAGAAAGATATGGAGCGTGGTTGTTGTCAATCGTGTAGAAGATGAAAGTGAATGATGAAGAGATGTAAAAAGGTCTTACACTCCGTTTGGATAGATTGATTTGGCTAGAAAAAAAAAGAATGAAAATGCGTTGTAGCTCAAACTAGGCAAGGCTCGAATGGTCCGACCCTCTCTCTCTCTCTCTCTCTCTCTCTCTCTCTCTCTCTTCTTTATCTCTCTTCTCTATCTCTAGAAGGAGGAAGAAGAAGACCGAGGCAGAGGAGGAGCTATTTCGATTCTGAGATTTCGATTTTGATTTTGATTATTATTTTTGGTTTGTTTTGGATTTGATTTGATTTCAAATTCTGTTTGGTAAACAGAAATTGATTTTGATTTTGAAAAGGAAGAAGAGAAAGAAAGAACAAAGGAAGAACAAAGGGGGAAAGAAGAAGAGAAAGAAAAGGAAGAAGGAAAAAGAAGAAAAAAATTTGAGAGAGTGATTCATTTCCCTTTGTTTGATACGTTCAAATCTAGCTTTCTCTCTTTGAATTAATCAAATCCAACAACTCTGTTTCACATCTTCTTCTCTCTTCCTCTCTCTCTATTTTTTTTTCTTCTCTCTTCATCCCTCTTCTCTCTTTTTCTCGCCTTTGTTATTAGTTTTAGAGACAAAAGAGAGGGGGAAGGAAAGAAAGAAAAAAAAATTGCAGAGTTGAGATTATTCCTGAGTTACAAAGATGATGGTGAAGAACAAGTGAAGCATGAGAGGTTTGGGAGAGAGAAATTGCAGAGTTGAGATTATTCCTGGGTTACAAAGATGATGGTAAAGAACAAGTGAAGCATGAGAGGTTTGGGAGAGAGAGAGAGGAGAAAGAATCCATTGTCGGCTGGTTTTATGAGACTAGGAGAGAGAAAGAGAGAGAGAGAGAGAGAAGAAGAGATATATATAATAAAAAAAAAGGTGTCAAAACAACGTCGTTTTGGCACCTCGAGCCACTCGAGCCTTGACTATTTCAAGCTACCTAGAGGGATTGAAAAAAGAAAAGAAATATGGAGAAAATTTTGGTTTATGAATTTGGAGAAATTTTGGAAAAGGATAAGAGAAATGCGTGCCTCGTAATGGGGGATAATGGCGGTTATTGGTATTTAGATTGTAGAAAATTATTGAAATAGGTATTATGATGTGTCTTAATCGGGACACATCACTTAAAAAAGATTTGTATTTGAAAATCAGAAAGCCGCCAGTCATCTTCCCTTAGTACAGATCATCACTACTAAACTAAGGTTGATGCATGACCCGTTTTATAGGTATGACTCGTCTAACAATTTTATTACACACGCATAAAATCATTTATATAATATATATTTATGACCAGTGAACACATAATTTAATAAATTAATATTTCCATAAAAATCTAAGTCATAAAACACTACTCAAATTAATTAAAATTCTACAAAACTAAATACAAACTATCACAATCACTTAATTAAAGTTTCATCTTAATCCTAAGATTAGAAAATTAATTCCACATAATTGTGGAACTATCACTCTACCAAAAAAAAAAAAAAAAGCCACTCTCGGGTTGTTTGGTACTTTTTGACTTTTTATGAAACATTGGTTTGGTATGAGCTGGGTTTGAAGTGATGTTGTAGCGAGATGATCTGACTTAAATATGATAGTAACTTTTTAACTTTTTTTGATTATACCAAACCAAGCCTTTTCTTACCAACTCTCTTGGTGTCCTCTCCCCCTCCGTGGGTCCATGCCTCATCCAAGCTCCTCAATTTATAGACCTGCAAAACAAAAGCAAGTAATAAAATAAACAATAATTAGATGAAAGTTGGCAGACCAACTTTCTTTCTCTATAATGATGTTGGATGGATATGATGATAACGTTGGGTGAATCATCGAAAGATTTTTATTTTTATTATTATTATTATTATTTATTTATTTATTTTATAATATAATATTAAAATATATTATTTATAATAATTTATGTGCAAATATTTAAAATATGCATAAATATACAAAATCACACAGAACTATAAAATACCACAAATAAATGGACTAATAAAGTGTATATTATTAGCAAGTTAAATGTGTAGGGTCTGTTTGGTAACGTTTACGTTTTCAGTTTATATTTACAAAAATTTTATAAACTGGTTTTTGTTTATTTTTTGTTTATTTTTAGAAAAACATAAACTACAAACGCGTTTGGTAATTGACAAAATGTTTTAAAAAATTTAAAAATATAAAAAAAGAGTAAGAAATGGCAATTGGTGGCAAGTGGCAGCGGAAGGCGGTGGTGGAAAGTAGTGACGGTGGGTGGTGGGTAGCGAGTGGTGGTGAGTGCACTACAAAAAAAAACACCTTTGGCGACTAAATTTTTAGTCGCCAAAGGTCCCATTTTAGTCGCCAAATGTCACAAATTCGCTTTCCCCGACTAAAAATTGTAGTCGCCCATTTTGTCGCCAAAACCTAGTCGCGGATGCTTTTGGCGACTAAAAATCTGGTAGTCGCCAATAGATTGTGTCTTGACTAAAGATTTAGTCGCCAATAGTCAATTTCATTTTTTGGCATTTTACCTTTGGCGACTAAACCGTTTGTCGCCAATAGTTAATTGTTTATTTTATTATTTTTACCTTTGGCGACTAATAACTTTAGTCGAAAGTCTTTAAAAAAATTTTTTTTCCTCGTCTACCAAGATTCAACACAGGACCATTGACTTCAGTGTGTCAACCTTCAACAACACTCTTTTCCCCACTATGCCACTACACTCTCACGCGAATATTAATGCAACATATATTATTTATATACTAAATTTTCCGATTTTAGTACAAACTATATATATAAATAATTATTTTTATTTAATGTATTTAATGTGCAAAAATAAAGTATTTACTAAAAAAAAATATGAGAATACTTTTGGCGACTAAATATGAATTTTAGTCGCCAATTTGATGCTTTTTGGCTACTAAATTCTATTTTGTCGCTAAAAAAATTGAATTTCCACCCAAAAATACTACAATCGGCGACTAAACTTTTTTTTGTCGCCAAAGCTCAGTTTTGCCGACTAAAATCAGTTTTAGTCGCCATTTGTCCGAGTTTTAGCTACCAAAAGTTTGTTTGTCGGTAAACAAAGCAACATTCGGCGACTAAATTATTTTTTAGTCGCCAAAAAGGATTTTGGCTACTAAATGCTTTTAGTCGCCAAAAACCGTGCCATTTAGTCACTAAATTTTTTCATCGCTAAAACTCGTATATTCGCGACTAAAGTGACTTTAGTCGCCAAAGCCCTACTTTCGCACCAAACCGCTTAGTCGGCAAAAGTTCCCGTTTAGCGACAAACCTGATTTTAATCGCCATTTGCACTACTTTTAGCGAAAATCAAACTTTTTGGTCGCCAATGTCTTTTTGCTTGTAGTGGTGGTGGTGGTGGGTGACTGGGTGGTGGATGGTAGCAGTGGGTGGTGGTGGTGGTGGTGGTGGTGGTGGTGGTAGTGGGTGGGTGATGCACTACAACAAAAACACATTTTAGTGACACCATACTAGTAGCATGTTCTAAAAAATGTCACAAAAAGAATATTTGGTGGCATTTTTTAGAAAAATGTCACAGAGTCACAAACATACAAGACTCTAGTGGCATTTCCATTAAAAAAAGTGTCACCTCACTACAACAAAAATGTCACTACAACAAATTTACACTTTAGTGACACTACACTAGTGGCATGTTTTTAGAAAATGCCACAAAAATAAAAATTGGCATTAAATGTTTAAGAAAAATGCCACAGAACCACAAACATATAACACTACAAGAAAAATCACTTTTGGCGACTAAATTTTTAGTCGCAAAAAGTCTGTTTTTAGTCGCCGAAAGTCGAAATTTGACTTTTCCCGACAAAATTCTTTAGTCGCCACATTTGTCGCGTATACGTTGTCGGCATAGGCATTGGCGACTAATATTTTTTTAGTCGCCAAAAGACAGGTCTTTTGCGACTAAAATGTTAGTCGCCAATAGTGTTTTAGCCTTTTGAAAATCATACATTTACCGACTAATAATTTAGTCGCCAATATTCAATCAATCGCCGACTAAACGACTTAGTCGCCAAAATCAAGACTTTTGGCGACTAATATTTTAGTCGCCAAAGGTGTTCCGTCGAAAAAAAAAAAAAAAAAACCACTTTTTTTGAGTTTCGAACCGTGCCCAGCCATCCCACATTGCAACTTTTTTTGCAACACACTCCCTCCACTATACCACTACAACATCACATGAATATATTTGCAATATATATTATTTATATAATATATTGACGGTATTAATACAAAACAATATATATAAATATAATTATTTTAATTCAATATAATTTATGTAAAAAATAAAAAATTTATTAAAAAAAATTTTAGGCCACTTTTGGCGACTAAATCCATTATTTAGTCGCCAATTCTATGATTTTTGGGCTACTAATTATTTTTTTGTCGGTAAAAAAACAAGTTGAAATTAAAAATAGTAGTTTTGGCGACTAAATCTGTTTTTAGTCGCCAAAAAGGTCTCCTTTTGACTATTAAATTGAATTTTAGTCGCCAATTCACTGTTTTTAGCTACTATTTTTTTTTTTTTGTAGCCAAAAACCTTCATTTTCAGCGACTAATCTTTTTTTAGTCGGAAAACACCTATAATCGGCGACTAAAATGTTTTTTAGTCGCCAAAACCATCACTTTTGGCTACTAAATTATTAGTCGCCAAAAACCGTCACTTTTGGCTACCAAACAACCTTTAGTCGCTAAAACCCCTACATTCGGCGACTAAACTGCCTTTTAGTCACTAAAAGCCTGGTATTCGGCGACTAAACTATTTTAGTCGGCAAAAGGGTTCAATTTTGGCGACTAAATCCATTTTAGTCGCCAATTATACAACTTTCAGCGCCGAAAAATGAATTTTTAGTCGCCAAAAATGCTTTTTCTTGTAGTGTAAGGCTCTAGTAGCATTTCAATAAAGAAATGTCACATCAATTTTATGGCATTTTATAAAATAATGACACAAAAAATTATGTTTGTGACATTTATCAACAGATGCCACTAAACTTTAGTCGCAATGGCATTTTTTTAAAAATGTCCGGACACTAGGTAGGTGCAAATTACTTTTTATGGCACTTAGGTGAAAAGTGTCATAAACAAATTTTTTATAGCATTTTGAGAAATGCCACTAAGTCAAAAACTTTCCAAGCTTATAATGGCATTTTTGAAAAAATAAAAAATGCCAATATATTTTTTAAAATTTTAAAATGCAGTATATGATTAAAAATAAATAAATTAAACTCAATATACACTACAAGAAAAAGCACATTCAGCGACTAAATTTCCTGACCAAAACAGCATTAGTTGCCAAAAGTAAAGCTTTTTACGACTAAACAATTTTAGTAGCCAAAAGTCTACAATTGGCAACTAAAACTAAGCTTGGTCACGATTATGTGGGTTTTAGTGACTAAAAAATTTTAATAGCCCAAAGTAAAGCTTTTTGGCGACTAAAAAAATTAGTAGCCAAAAGTCTACAATTGGGGACTAAAAATAAGTTTGGTCTCTGATTATATGGGTTTTACCTACTAAAAAAATTTTAGTAGCCAAAACTAAAGCATTTTGGTGCCAAAAAATTTTAGTAGCCAAAAGTCTACAATTGGTGACTAAAAAATAAGTTTAGTCACCAAAAGTGGTCATTTTTAGCGCGGGAGAACTAAAATCCTAAGGCGAGAATTAAATTTTTTGGCGACCAAAATTTTGGTTGCTGAAAGTGCATATTCAAGACCACATCCGATTTTGGTTGGCAAAAGTAAAGTTTTTTAGCAACTAAAAAATAATTAGTAGCCAAAAGTATAGAATTGGCAACTAAAAAATATTTTTAGTCACCAAAAGTGATCTTTTTTTTTTTTATTTTGCTAGTAAATGGTTTATTTTACATAAATTATGTTCAATAAAAAAATTATATTTATACATATACTTTTATATTAATATGGATGTATGTACTATATAAATAATATATGTTGCATATATAATCATGTGGTGCTATGGAGGTGTAGTGGAAAGAGTGTGGTGTATAAAGTTTATGGTACGGGAGGTTGGCGGTTCGAGTCTCCGCAAGAGCGGATCAAATTATTCTACAACGAATTATCGCCACAAATGACACTTGATAGCGTCACGAATAGTGCCTACCATGACATTAAAGTGTCACTGAAAGGTTTTAGTCTTGATGGTATAATGACACTTGTAAGTGTCACTAACTCTTTTTTTAATGTCGCTTAATAGTGCCACAAATAATATCTACCATGACATCAAAATGTCATTGAAAGTTTTTAGCCATGATATTGTAGTGGCATTTGCAAATATCTACCGTGGCACGAATACAAATGGCACTTGTTCAAAATGCCACAAGACTAAAAAATGTCATTAAACCAATAGTTTTGTGGCATTTTCAAATGTCACTAAACTAAGAAAATGTTGAAGTGATGGTGGCGGGTGGTGGGTGGTAGCGAGTGGGTGGTAATGGTGGGTGGGTGGCAGGTAGTAGATGGCTGGTGGTGGTGGTGGGTGGGTGGCAGGTAGTGGGTGGCTGGTGGTGGCGAGTGGTGGATGGTGGTGGCAAGTGGGTGGTGAGTAGTGGTGGCGGGCGGTAGATGGTAGTGGCAGGTGGTGGTGGTGGTGGTGGTGGTGGCGGGGTGGATGGTAGTGGCGAGTGGGTGGCAGGTGGTGGTGGCAGGTGGGTTGTCACGATCCAAACCCGCCCCTATGGGTTTAATCAGAATCGCCAAGAATCCGAGATTACCGAAAAGCCCAAGAACAAAGAATACCTGATGTCTGATCTGATGGCGGAAGCCAAAAGCAAGAATTAAAAGATGTCCAATGAGTCAGGATCAGTATGCAAAAAGACTTTTCATACATATATACGCTAGTACCAAAACAAGATGCACAAGATTTACAATTAACGGATCGGGGACTTGATCCATATTAAGACAAGATGCAGACAAAAACATTCACTATACTGATCGAAACAAAAGGAAAAACTAAAGGACCCTAAATAGCCTTGGCGAAGGACTTGGAACCTCGCGGGAGGCATAGTGGTTGGCTTGACCAAAAAGGACTTAACCCAACGCTCCTAGCAACGGTCCGATGCCTGTACACCTACATATATATATGAGCAGTGAGCTAAAGCCCAGTAAATAACATAATGCGTAAAGAGGTTAAGAATGAATGTCCTTTCAGTATTGAAAACAGTCATTTCAATCAGTATATCGGTTATTCAGTCATTGCAGTCATATGTGGTATATCCAATAGCAAAACAGTACAGTA
This sequence comes from Camellia lanceoleosa, assembly GCA_025200525.1. NCBI lineage: Eukaryota > Viridiplantae > Streptophyta > Magnoliopsida > Ericales > Theaceae > Camellia > Camellia lanceoleosa. Next base: position 78,407 of record JANUSC010000491.1, read on the forward strand.
GGTCTAAACAGACCGAACAGTTAGTTGATGGCTATCATATTAGTAAACAGTAATGGTTCTAACATGGGAACTGATAGAGATCTCTGTGACAATAGCAGTATAATACAGTAACAGTAGGTTGCTAAGGATGCCACAATACAGTTCACAATTAGGACATCATTCAATCAGTAACAGTATCATTTCAGAAAACAATACAGTTCAATTGTTTAGAAAGATAATCATTATTGAACATATCTTTACAACATTGTTACTCACAGAGTTCTGGGCTACAGATAAGCTAGTATACGTCTCCGGATGCCAACCCTACACAGTTACAGGATGAACATACACTAAGTTACATACTCAGGAATCAAAGACTTAATCCCTAATTTGACTCGGTGTGGTTCTATATCAATATCCTCATTAAGATGCCTTAATCTAGGCCTAAGAATGCCTAGAATGGAATGAGGATGCAAAGATGCACTTTAAAAACATTTTCAGCATTTTCAGAAAACAAAGGTCCCGCTCAAGCGTGGCTTTCACCGCTCGAGCAGACATGCTGACAAACGACCGCCGCTCGAGCGTGACTTTCCCCGTTCGAGCAGTCTGCAAAACATAGGCAAAAGTACTTGATGCACGAAATTCACGCTCGATGGGTGCTCGACCTCCGCTCGAGCATGCATTCCCCCGCTCGAGCAGACTGTAAACACATGAAAAGTACTGGATACACGCATTTCTCACTCGAGCGTCACTTTCCCACTCAAGTGGACCGCATGAACTCAGTGTGTACGCTCGAGCGTAGACTTTTCCGCTCGAGCGTGAGTCCAAAATCTGAAATTTTCAAATTTGAACCTCAAGCTCAAAACCAAGTTTAAATGCATCAAATTCGATCCTCTTGGGCTAATTTTCTGAAAAACACTTGTAAACTCATAGTATAACATGATTCAAAGCTCAATTTGAGAAATCAAAGCCCAAAGGTAAGTTAATTAAATCCAATTTCAAACCAAAGTTCAAGAACATATTACCAATATGACATGCATGAATTTAAACCAATTCAAAGCTTCAATCACTAGCTCAAATGAGCCAATCTTTTCAAAAACAAGATGAAATCATGGACTATAACCATAAAATGGACATGCATGCAACAATTTTCCATGGAAACAACTCAAAATTCAACAATGTAGACATGCATGTAAGATTAAAGCCTCAATTCAACATTTTAAAGCAAATTCTTGACTTAGACCACTCATTAACCGTGGACTATGCAAGATACAACTCAAATACATAAATGAGAGGATGGAACACCAACCTTAAGTCTAGAATGCAAGATGTACAAGCTCAAGTGGCACAATTAACCTTCAATTCTTCTAGTTCCAAGCCAATTCTCAAATGAAGCTAAGGTTTCTCCTCTCTCACTCCCTCCTACGGTTTGCTCTCAAGAAATAGTTGAAGAAATTATGTCTAAGTGTGATAAGGCTTCAATATAGTCTTAGGTAGTGGCCTACTAAGTGGCAGTTTGGTAAATAAGGCCAACTCTTACAATTTAGCATTATTCAATATAATTTAATCATACCAATTTAAATTTCAATTAAATATACCATAAAATCACATTAATCCTAATTAGCACAAAACATTAATCAATTTCAGATTCAGCCATCGATAAGGCCTTCAATTTGCAATTTCAAGCATAACACATGAACATATCATTTAAACGACAAACAGATAGATATGCAAATAACAGAATATGTTCATGCAATTAATTCAGGATTTCAGTCTAGTCATTTATCCATTCCACAAGCTTAGCAAAGAAGTGGTCTTATAAGAAAACAGTAGTGAGGGTTGTCACATGGGTTGTGAGTGTTTTTGGCAGGTGGTGGGAAGGTGGTGGTGGCGGGTGGTGAGGGTGGGTGGGTGGGTGACGGTGGCAGGTGGCAGCGAGTGGGTGGTGGTGGTGGTGGTGGTGGTGGTGGTAGCGGCGGTATGTAGCAAGTGGTGGTAGGTGGGTGGCGGATGGCGGTGGTAGTGGTGGTGGTGGTGGTGGGTTGGTGGAGTAGCAAGGTGGTAGCAGTGGGTGGTGGGTGGTGGTGGTGGGTGGTCATGGGTGGTGGGTCATGGTAGTGGTGGTGGGTGGCGGGTGGTGGTGGAAGGTGGGTGGCGGTGGCTAGTGGTGGTGGTGGTGAATGGTGGTGGTAGGTAGGTAGCGGTGGTGATGGTAGCAGGCGGTGGATGGTAGTGGCGTATGGTGGATGGTGGCAGTGGATGGTAGGTGGGTGGTGGGTGGTGGTGTGGGTAGTAATGGTGGTGGCGACGAGGAGAGGTGGTGGTGGCAGTGGCGGTGGTGGGTGGTGGTGGCAGGTGGGTGGTGAGTGGTGGTGGTAGGTGGTGGTGGGTGGTGGATGGTGGCGGAAGACGGTGGTGGAAAATGGTAGTGGGTTGTGGCTAGTATTGAGTGGTAAAAAAGAAAAAACTTAAAACTCAAAATAAAAACACATTTTTTGACTTTATATTTTTTGACCAAATTTATAAACTGAGACCACTGATTTACAAATTAAAAATTTATCAAATAAATTTTTATTTAAATTTTTAAAATTTTTATAAATATAAATTAAAAATTACAAACGTAAGAGTTACCGAACGGTATCGTAACATTTAGGCACCTATCAATCCATGCTACGTACCTATCAAAAAGACTAATAATTGAAATCGAAAAAGTGACATGAAGTATAGTTCGCACCACAAACTAATACGACAAGTTGAGTATTCCTTTTATGCTGGAGATAAAGGATACCCAAGTAGAATCTCCAATGAGAAACATGCATGGTGATTTCTTTTGTCACTAACAATTTTAATTTTTTAAAATCAGGTATTAGTCTACTAATTTTTTGATTGAAAGCTGCAGAAGTGTTATTATGTCAAATAATTATTTGCGTGTGGTGAAAAATTGGTCTTATCACAATCATCTTTTTCTTTGGTAAAAGCCTTATATTCTATTTCTCTTTAGTAAAATGCACATAAATGGCCATTTTTGTACATCAACATTATTTCAATTATACAGTTCAAAAAATGGTGAGTCTCTCTGATGCATACAAAGCAGCATCAGAGAAGAAACCAAATTCCCTCGAAATCCTCTGCAACTTCTGGAGAGAAAATGAAGGCACGACACCGATCGTAGACCAACGGGGCAACACGATCCTCCATTTCCTTGCCATCCACGGCAACATAGCTGCCATTAAAATGCTTGACAAGAATGGCTCACTTACCACTGAACAGCTTAAGAAATGTAATGCAAATGGAGAAATTGCTTTGCATGAAGCTGCGCGGTTTGGTCACAAGGATGTGGCAGAAACAATGCTGGAGAAGGAAGGAGATTTAATCAATGCGCGCAATGAGTTGGGAGAGACGCCCATTTATGTTGCTGCTGCATTTGGGAATAGGGATGTTTTTGATTTTTTTTCAAAAGTAAGTGATGATGAGTGGTTGATGGGATTGAGGACAAGAGATGGTTGCACTGTGCTTCATGCTGCTGTGAAAGGAGAATATTATCGTATGTTAATTTATGTATCCATTTTTTCATTCTTTAACTTCAATTCGAAGTCACAAGGCTAGTCCTTATATTTGGGATCGTGATACCCGAATCACTTTAGGGCGCCACGCCAAAAATCTAATTTTAAATTTTGTTTGATATGAGCTCCAGCGCTGAACTAGTTTGTTCATAAGAACAAGTTTAAGTTCAATGACCAAAATAGCCTATCTTTCTCTCTTTATTTATTTATTTATTTATTTATTTATTTGTTTTAGGGTATCGGGATAACGATGCTTTGGTTGTTTGAGTAGTGCTTGGAATGTGTTCGATGAAATGTACAAGTGAAGAATTTGATCATGTAGGTGTTTGGTTAAAAGACAATATGGTGAGAGTTTTTAAAGTAAAACCAAATGCTTTTAGGGCTATGTAATGTGAATGATTTGAGTTTGGTTGTTAAGCTTGAAGATGAGATGTTGAAACCTATAATTAGTGCACTTTTTCAAGGTCAGTTGCAAGGAAGATGTTATTGGATCTTTAGAGGAAATGCTAGAAAAGGGCATAATCCCGATAGTATAGTTACTTTATTATGCAATGATATGTGGGTTTTGCCAGATAAAGATTTTGATACATATATGCCGTTTAAAGTGAGATGACAAAGAAGAGGTGTAAATCGGATGTTATTAGACTTAGTTATAATGTACTTAGTGGAGTTTTTGCAGGAGAGAAAATTGATGGAAACAAATGAATAATTTGGAGATAAGCCGAGATGTAATTGTGCTTCGATGTGATGAAATTGTTGGACATTATTTGATGGGCTATGTTGCATTTATTTTAGATGAGATGGTTTTCAAAGGTTATGCCATTATTCCGCTAGTATAATAAAATTTGTTGATGAGTTGTGTTGAGGTGGTAATCTGGTTACGCATTTCTAAATAGTTTTGTAGAAGGAAATTTAATTGATGTAGTAGAGTGTTGGTTCCCATGGCATACAATACAAGAACAATAAGCTTTTAAATGCCTTTTAGCTTGTAGAAACCTTGCCAACGCCATAAGTGATGCTCTTCCAATCGTAAGGTAATCAATACCAAAGATGCTTTCAGATAGTTGATCACTTCTTGTGGAGTGACTTTCGTCTTAATTTTTATGATCAATCCTAGATATGTTTCATCATTCCTATCAATTTTCCACTCTGCTTGTATCTATTTAGGCATTGCAGATGTTTAAAGAAGGGGTGAAATTCTAGTCTACCATTCCTTTCGGACTTATAGGGCAAGATGCACTCCAAAGCGCGATGGTAATAGTAAATAAAAAATAAAAATAAAAATAAAAAGTGTTCCTTATGCGTGTTCGTAGTTCAAAATGTGTAGATTAGATTCGTTATGTGTGTATCTCACCATATCAAATTTAAATCTACACTATGGATTTAAATTCTTGACATTTTTCTCAATATTTTATTTGAGTACATAACATTTCGATGCCTATTATTGTTGCTTTACACTTTAGGTCACGCTACGAGCAACCTGTGATTTTTAGAACAAGCTAATGATTTTTATTTTGATATGAATTTTGTGAACCAGTTTGGTGAACATATTGGAATCATTCCCTAAACTTGTCGACAAACGACCGAAAAGGGTATAAAAGCTTTAGATCCGTTGGCCTCAAAACCATTGTCCTTAGAAGTGGATCATCATATACGCTTAAAAATCTAGGCTCCATGCCTTTCATTCCCCGCCAGATTTTGGCGCTTTTAGTCTATAGTTGTAAGTCCCATACAAGATGAACTATGAACAATAGGATCTCTATTGCTTCCCGCTTCTTTCTTGCAATTTTATAATAAAACTTTGGTTAAATTACACTTATCATTCTTGAGGTACGGAGAAAATTTAATAGCTCTATTTGGTTTCATTTTCAAAATCTGTTTTTGAAAATTTCAAATAAATAAAAAATAAAAAATAGTTAAACTAGTTTGGTGAAAAATGAAAACACTCATTTTCATTTTTTTTTTTTTTTTGGGGGGACAAAAATATCTTTTGGTATTCGCTTTCATCAAACTAGTTTCTATTTTTTATTTTTTATTTTTTGAAAAAGAAATTCGGAAAAGACTTTGAAAACCAAACCTAACAAAGTCTTACAATTTCAAAATAATGATACTATTACTAACCTCCTCTACAATAATGTAAAAGTTAATCGACACGAGGATGTAAAATTACACATTTAGCCTTCAGAAAGTTAATATCCTCTTAAGTTATGATACATATATTTTTTGGGTCGAAAATTATATTGTTGTTCAAGTTTTATTAACATAGTTACGACTTGAAAGAATTAAGCAATGAACAAGTGCATTGTCAAATAAATATGGTTCAGATAACTTTAATGAAATCATCAACTGAAAATCCAATCGATCATAATGAAATGATTTCACCTGCATTGATCCTTCAGAACACCTTTTGGCTCATCGTTTTGAAAATATACATGTGTTCTTATTTATTTTACATGTATATACTTAAATTATTTCGCTAATGGTGAAACAAGTCTAATGGACTACTTCTAAATACTTATGTTCTCAATCTCAAGACTATGATTCTAGAGATGGTTACTTTAGTAACCGGTTCAATTTCAAATTGATTACAACAATTATTAAAGTTTTGAATTGAAAGAACATCTTTGATGACTTTATTTGTTTTTGTTGTTGAGCAGTATTCCATCCATGGTTATTGATTCGAAATTGTTGGTGATGTGGAGGACCGCTGGTGGTGCACATGATATCTCCAAATCGAGAAGAGACTTTGTTATCCAAATTAATGTCGTATTATTTTATTTTTATGCAAGAAATTTTATAGAGAAAAAATAATGCAGATGTAATTTTTTCGATATAATTCCTCACCCCAAAAAGAAAAATGAAAAAATTATTCTTTTTGAGTGTGTGTATGGTGGATTTGACCCGCAAGTTAAGTGTTAGTAATTGTATTGAATACAATTATCTTTACTCTTAAAAAAAATAAAAAGTCAACTTTCCCTTTCATCTTATTGATTATTCTACACCGTATTTTGTTACAGGTACGTAGGATCATCGAGGTTTGTTGCTCTTACTCTTCAACTATGAGTTGTTCGCAGCTTTTGGAATACGCTTAAATCAAATTTTTGGGTGCTTCATAAGTCACTTGTACACACAAGAATTCACGATTCATGTGATTCTCTTTAAAATTAAGGTCAGGGTTCTATTATTACAGGAAAGAGGTACAAACAAAATATAAAGATGGTATAACTATTGTTTCTTGAAGTTTGCTCTGATAACAAAATACTATTGTCTTTTGTCTACCAAGTTATCATATCTGATCTTGCCAAAATGCATACCAGACCTGGAATATTTCATTTTTGCTAGTATTTCATTATCTAAATGATTTCGACGGAGCCGGCTGGGCTTCGCCGAAGGCTGATTTTCCTCGGAGACAGGTCTTTCGAGTTTGAAGAGGGGCAGGCAGATGTGATTGGTCGGAGGCGGGTAGATATTGTTGAACGGGGACATGGGGTTCGCCGCGCTATTGCTTTATTTGGTGCAGAGATTCAATGGGTTGTGGCTCAATTGCGGAAGGCTTCTACGACGAACTTTGGCGGAGTGTTTTTAGGACGGGTTTCTGGAGGTCGCCGTAGTGTGGCGTGTTGGTTGCGTCCTGAGGAGATGGGGTTTGCTGTCCAGATTGTGGTTCAAATGGGAGACCGCTGATCAAATTTTTCTTCCGCAATCATTATTTGGGGATGGGTGGGAGGGTGTTGCTCTTGTTTTAGATGGGTTTTCAATGGGAAATGGTTGGGTTACCAAAGGGCAGCAACGGCGTTTGGAGAGCGGTCCTAGGTGGCCAAATGGGAATGCGGTCGTCGTTCCAGGGGTTGGGGAGGAGGATGTGGTGGTGCAACAGGGCTCTGGTGCAGACTGGGTTTCTTTTCTGGACTCATGTTTGGTGGGAAGAGTGGGGGAATTGGGGGAGCCGGGGATGGAGTTGTCTCGCCTTTCAGCTTGGGTGTTGCGGATGTGGCCAGTTACTGGAGGCGTGCAGGTGAAGGCTATTGGAGGCCAGTATGTATTGTTTATCTTTTCCTCTCAGGTCGATGCAACCAAAATCTTGGCGGGTGACTGGATGGTTGAAGGCCGTTGCCTGAGCCTTGATTGGTGGTCGCCGGATGCGTTCTGCGCTAAGGAAATTAACCATTCGCAGCGCCAGAGTTGTTGGGTTCAGTCTTTGGGTCTCCGTTGCATCTTCGTGGAGAGCGGTTTTTCGTGCTATTGGAGACCGCTAGGGGATTCATGGAGGTTGATCGTCGGTCATTACCGGAGGACCACAGGTTGTGCTCGAATCAAGGTTCGCTTAACAACTACAAGTGTCCGGGCGAGAATTTCTATTCGATGGGGTGATTTATGATACGCTACCTATTTGGCGGAGGATGGACCCGGTGGAGCTTCGCGGCGGCCGAGCAGCCGGATTGTGGGTTGGTTAAGGATCATCGCGATTTGGTGCGATTCAAGGGCGAGATTCCTGCCGCGATTTGGTCAACGGAAGATACGATCTGGTGCGTCATGGTATCAGATCAGGTCAACGTGATTTGGGGAAGGAGAAGCTGCGTTTGAATCCTTCATTACGGGTTGGATCTAACAAGGCTTGGGTTCCGAAAAAAAATGGGGTTTGGGCTACAGATGTTGGGCCTATTACTATAAGACCCTTGGATGATCAGATTCGGCTGGATAATAATAATTTCAGATTGGGCTTGGGCGATTTGGGCCATGTTTTAAAACCATCAGAGGAGAATATTGGAGGTCCTGGGCCTCTTATTACAAGGCCCAATGTTGGTCCAGTTGGGTTGCAGGCAACTGAGAGTTTGGCCTTTGGTGACTTTGGGCCGGTTTTAAAACCATCTCAGGGCTGTTCTGGGTTGACTTCCCCAGTGGCCCATATTTTTCAGACCCTACGTCGTGATTTGGGTTCATTACAAATGGGTCGGTTTGTCAATCGAACCCTTTCTGATCTGGGGCGGAGTAAGACCTCGGTTGCGATTCCAGGTGATCCTACGCAGGGGAAGGGTGGTTCTACCGACTGGATGACGTTCAAAGTGATTCTCGTCTGCTGCGTACCGACATAGAAGTGGTGTCTTATCCAGTGATCGACGCCGAGTTCGGGGTTCCGGCTTTGCAGACCGGCCGACGTTTTAATAGGCTTGTTCCGCAATGAAGGGCGCAATTTTCCCGCGACGATGCAGCTGGAGGTGGCGATGGCGGTAGGCTTCAGCCAGGTGTTCGCTCAGGCCTTCGGGCGAGATTTGCCTTTGGTGGTTTGCCCTCTTGCCGCTTTTACCTCGATTGCATTGGTGATGGTGTTTGACTCGCTCTTGGAAAGCTTGTTGACCATAGTGCCTTGGATGGTTTGGAAATGCCTTCGCCAGAGGCAGTTTCAGAGTGGGTTCTTAGTCGTATTGCCGATGTCAGTCGTTTGCTTGGTGTTTCTTTTGAAGGGCATGAGGCTGAGGCTTTGCGCCTATTCACAGCAGTGGAACATTCTTGGAGGCAAGGGGCTTCACCTTCAAAGGACGTGTCTGCAGTTGGGGTGCATCGTAAGGGGTTTCGGGAGTTGAAGAAATTAGAGTGTTCAGTCAATTATGATCATGGTCGGGGGTCGAGTGGGCGGGGCCCAAGGAGAGAGCGGGGTGGTCCTTTATTGTTAAAATGAAGTTAAAAGTTTTATCCTGGAATGTGCGTGGTTTGAATGATAGGGACAAGCGTCTAGCTGTCAGATCAGTGCTTCGAACTGCGAGACCGGATGTGGTTTGCTTGCAAGAAACCAAAATGGCGGTTTTGGATGGTGTTATAGTCAGCGAGGTTTGGGGTGGTCGGTTTATGGAGTGGTCTTATTTGCCAGCTGTGGGCACGTCTGGCGGGGTTCTTCTTTGTTGGGATACTAGAGTGGTGGTGAAGGAGGATGTGGAGTTGGGAGGATTTTCTGTATCTTGTCTTTTCCGATGTGTGGAAGATAATTTTCGCTGGGTGTTTTCAGGGGTGTATGGCCCGATTCGAAGCTCGGAGAGGAGTGCTTTTTTGGAAGAATTGACGGATGTGGCACATCGTTGGTCTGAGCCGTGGTGTGTGGGGGGTGATTTTAACCTAGTTCGATGGCCAATGGAGAAATCAGGAAATATTGGGGCGAAGGGGTCGATGCGGGCATTCTGTACATTTATTGATGACATGTGTTTAGTAGATCTGCCGTTGCAGGGAGGGGGTTTCACTTGGTCTAATGGCTCTCACATGTCCCGGTTAGATCGATTCTTGGTTACTAGTGGTTTTGAGGAGCATTTTTCAGAGATTGTGCAAAGTCGCTTACCTCGCCCAGTGTCTGATCACTGGCCTATCATGCTTGATAATGGTGGGTTTCGTAGTGGGCCGACGCCTTTCCGTTTTGAAAATATGTGGTTGCAGTCCGACGGGTTTGTAGAGAGGGTTCAGAGGTGGTGGAGTAGTTATTTGGTTCGCGGTTCCCCTAGTTGTATGTTGGCCCAGAAATTAAAACTGCTTAAAGGGGATTTGAAGGTTTGGAATAGGGAGATTTTTGGTCGTGGAGGCTCGTAGCGTATGGTGGCTATTCTCGGTCTCTGGATGTTCGTGAAGTTTCTACCGGTCTTCTTGAGGCAGATGAGGTCAGAAGAGAGGCAGCTCGGCAGGACTATGTTAGATTGGCTAGGATGGAAGAAATATGTTTTAGACAAAAATCTCGCTGTTTGTGGTTGAAGGAGGGGGACCGAAACACCAAATTCTTTCACAAAATGGCTAATGGTCATCGGAGGACTAATCAGATTGTGCGTCTTCGCGTGGATGTGAGAGATTTGTCTACGGATGAGGAGATCCGAGAAGGCATTGTGGGTTTTTATCAGCATCTTTTCCGGAAGCAAGACGGGGCTTGGAGACCGGGATTGGATGGGGTCTTGTTTGATGTTCTCTCTATAGAGGATAGGGAGGGTTTGCAAAATTTTTTTCGAGGAGGAGGTGGCGGGGGCTTTGAAGATGATGAGTGGTGATAAGGCCCTGCCCGTGATGGTTTCACATTGGCCTTTTTTCAGCATTGTTGGGAGGTGGTCAAGGCGGATATCATGGCAGTGTTTGGTGCCTTCTTTTTGAGTGGCCAATTTGCGCGAAGTTTCAATGCGACGTTCCTTGCTTTAATTCCGAAAAAAGGGGGGGCTGAGGATGTGAGGGATTTCAGGCCTATTAGTTTGCTTGGGAGTGTGTATAAGTTGGTGGCAAAGGTGTTAGCAAATCGACTTCGGGGTGTTTTGCAGGGCGTAGTGTCTGAGTCTCAAAATGCATTTGTTGGGGGGCGGCAGATTCTGGATGCTGTTTTGGTGGCTAATGAGTGTGTTGATTCTCGTATTCGGGAAGGTCGTCCTGGTTTGTTATGTAAGCTGGATATTGAGAAGGCTTACGATAATGTAAATTGGGATTTCTTGCTTTATATTATGGATCGTATGGGTTTTGGGTCTACATGGTGTCATTGGATGAAGTTTTGTGTCTCCACAAAGGCGTATGTCTGCTTTTGGTGAATGGTTCTCCCAAGGTGTTTCTTTCCGACTTTTCGGACTTCGACAGGGATCCTTTATCCCTTTGTTGTTTATTCTAGTTATGGAGGCCTTCATGCTTGATATCTAGGGTCAGGCATCAAGGTTTTTTGTCGTTTCTTGGGATCTCCTATGGGGTCAACGATTCGTGTCTCATTTGTTGTATGCGGATGATGCTTTGGTGTTTTGTGATGCAAAGTAGCAATTGGGATTCTACGATGTGTCTTGGTCTCTGCTTGAGGCGCCTCGTGTTTACGGATTAATTTGCGAAAGTCGGAATTGATTCCGGTGGGGGAGGTCGGGCAGTTGCGAGCTTTGGCGGGAGTTTTAGGTTGTTCAGTGGCTATGTTACCGGTAACTTATTTGGGCCTACCGCTGGGTGCTACTTTCAAGGCCAAGGGGGTGTGGGATGGCGTGTTGGATCGGGTTCAACGACGTTTGGCAGGGTGGAAGCGGCAATATTTGTCAAAGGGTGGTAGGCTGACGCTTATTAAAAGTGTGTTGAGCAGTATTCCGACTTACTTTATGTCTTTGCATGTTATTCCGCTTCAGGGTCGCCGGTTGGAGAAACTTCAGAGGGATTTTTTGTGGGGGAGTGGTGGTGAGAATTTTAAATATCATTTGGTGGATTGGGGGCGGATTTGTCAGCCCAAGGAGGTGGGTGGTTTAGGTTTGCGGCGTTTGGTGCAGTTTAATTTGGCTCTATTAGGAAAGTGGTTGTGGCGGTGCGCTATGGAACCGGTTGTTTATGGCGAAGGGTAGTGGCTTCCAAGTTTGGCGCTGATATGGGGATTGGCACCTGGTTTGTGAGGGGTTCTCAGGGGCGGGGCTTGTGAAAGGGAATCTGCTGGGGAAAGGGGGAGTTCTGGGAGAGGGTGACTTTCCGTGTGGGAACGGGAACGAAGGTTCGATTTTGGGTCGATAAATGGTGTGGATCTTTGGCTTTGGCGGTGCGGTTTCTCTGCTTTTCAGATTGCCGGTGATCGCGAGGCCACGGTTGCCTCTTATTTGGGGTCCGAGAGGTGGTGGTTTGGGATATTAAACTTCGCGCATGCGTTCATGACCGAAGTTAGTCATTTGGGGAGTTATTTGCTTTCCGTATGGTTTGGGTTTCGCTCAGAGGTGAAGATGAGTTGGTTTGGGATGTGGTGGGTGCTAAAGGTCATTGCTCGGTCCTTTTATCGTTGTTTGGTGGGGGGTGAGAGGTGTGTTTCCTTGGCGAGCATTTGGTTGTCTCGAATTCCTTCTAAGGTGGCATTCTTTGTTTGGACGGCTGCTTTGGGTCGTAATCTTACTATTGATAATTTGGTTCGTCGAGGGCAAGTGCTTGTGAATCGGTGCTGTATGTGTTACGTAGATGCTGAGACTGTTGATCATTTGTTTCTTCATTGTTCTCTTGCTTCTCGTTTATGGGGGTCGGTCTGTTCTCTTTTTGGGATTCCTTGGGTACAGCCAAAGGGGGTTGTCGACATGTTGTGGAGTTGGCGGGGCCCGCTGGGGAGATCTCGCGTCGCGTGGCTGTTGGTGCCTTCTTGTTTATCGTGGTTGGTTTGGTCGAACGCAATGTAAGAATCTTCCAAGGTCTTCACGATCGGTCGTGGTTGGAGGATCGTTTCTTGATTACTTTGTATAGTTGGTTAGAATGTAAAGTGGATCCGGATATTTTTTCTTTCTTAGATTTCCTGGATGATGTTCTTGGTTAGGCGAGTTTGGCTTTTTCTTTAGTTCTTCGCTTTGTGGCATTTTCTTGATGCTCCTTTAATAAAATTATATTTATTTATCAAAAAAAAAAAAAAAAGATGGTATAGTATTAGACTTACGGCCACAAGTGCAAAAATATCAAAATATCTTTACTCCAAAATTCAGATAGTTAGTCTTCAGTACTCAAGAATTACGCTACTCAACAATATGAACCATTGCCAACTTTGCTTTCTGTTATTTCTTCTTTGTCATCAGTCCCAACTGGAAATTGAAGAAAATTCATGAGAAAATTGATAGTATGCCTAGCCTACCACTATACTAAATAAGTAGTAATTATTTTTTTTTTTAATGCTTCTGACTCTTGTTTGTTGTCTTTTTTTTTTTTTTTTTTTCAATGAAGTTTTTCCTTGGATTAAACAAATTGATGATGCAAGGCAAAAGCATGTGTTTGCAAGAGAGCTGGCAAAAAGACTGATAGAAGAAGAAAATGGTTGGAGTGATTACCTAAATTGCGAAAATTTTCATGTTTCTGGATTGGGCTGCTCTGGAGAAACTTCGTCACAGAATAAGAAGAATAGAGTGATAGACCCACTTATCCTAGCAACAAAGCACGGCATCCATGAGATGGTAGAGGAAATCCTTGAAAAATTCCCTAATGTTGCAACTACATTTGATGAGAATGGAAGAAATATACTGCACATGGCAGCACAGTTGAAAGATAGAATTCTCTATGACTACTTGAAGAAGACTGTTAATCACGCAGATAGGATGATGGCCGATGTTGATAAACATGGGAACACCATCTTGCATCTTACAGCCTATGAGTGCAAGCAGGGTCATTTTCTCACAACTCATTTTGGACCTATAAACCGAATGTCGTGGGATGTGTTTTGGTTCAAGGTACATATCAAATCACATGTGTACATGGGAGTAGCTGGTAAAAAAATTGGTAAATCAATTCCCTTATAATATTGTCTTCTCACTCGATATTTTTGAATTTCTACAGCGTGTACAGAATGACTCTCATCCACATTTGATATATCATCGAAACATTGAGGGTAAGACACCAAAAGAACTATTTGAGGAAGAGCACAAGGACATGATAAACAAAGCTGAGAAAGTAGTCAAAGACATTAATAGCAGCTTGATGCTTGTTTCTACTCTAATAGGCACGGTCAATTATGCAGCACTTTTTACTATCCCTGGTGGTTTCGATCAAGACAAGGGCTTGCCAATTTTTTTCACAAAAGCAAAAAATGGACGAGAGGATCTGCAGTTGTTCATGGTTTATGTAGGAGGAAGTCTGGCTCATTCTTTATTGGGTTTGGGAACTCAGCTTTCAATACAATTGTCACGGTTCAATAGTAATGATTTTTACGTTTCATTGCCGTTGAAATTTCTTTGTACAATCACGTTCTTGTTCTATGCTGCAGCCTACTCAATCACAGCATGCTTCCAAATCTTCATCATCGAGGGTGCCTTCATAAATTCATATTTTGCAGTGACGGTGCTTGCTTGTATATTTATGACCCTTGTTTACACGGACGCATTGTACTTGACCTATGATTACTTGTACTACATAATTCGTTATTCGCTTGCTTATAGAGGCCAGAAAATGTAAGTCTGCAGCTGGGTTGGTACTTGTTTTAAGATCATGTTTGTATTTGTGTGCAATTTAAGTGTGACTATACGTGTGAGACAGATATATGTATTGGAAAAGGACTGTTGAAGGAGAGTTTCTCAAGTATTGCTAAGACATGCTATGAATACAGTTAATTTTGTATTCAAATAATGCACTGCTATAGATCTTGTTGGCATGCTTTAGATGTGGAATGTGTATGGTTCACGAGCTCTAGTTTGTTATAAATGGTAATGGTTTTTATTTATTTTTATTTATATTAATTTTTTAATTGCCGAACCGCCTTTGGCAGGTGGGTTTCATCAGCAATGGACGAACCATGAAACTGTAAATTTGGTGGGTCGTTTGAATTTCTTTGGCAGTTTTGAATCAGCAGATTGAGTGGATTAAGGTGGGTTACAACATCTCTAGCGGCTGTCTCCGTACCTCGTTTGGTATTTTCTTTTTGAGTCAGTGGTTATTGTATTGAATTTTGTGTGTTGTGCAACTAATAAGTGTGTGACTATATTCCATTATACTTATTCAATGTTACATATGTTTCTTGGCACGAATACCTTTTAACTTAGATTAACAAAATTCGCACTTTTGTTTATGTAAAGTCAATTAAATAAGGCTTTAGAAACAACATTTATCAACAGTAAAACCCTCCTAGTTTGTTGTTTGGTTGTGTTTTTATTTTCAGTTTTCTATTTTTCAACAATACAGAAAAGGAACAAAAATAAAAAAGGTTTGCCGCCTTCACAACCCAAAAACATTCATACTACTTAGCATCCTATTATGAACTCAAGAAAGCAGAGTTGAACTGTCCTCGAAGACAAAGCATGGTTCTAATGGATCATCTGCCAATCCTTGGAGAAACCGTGGAATCGGAGGCATACCCACCTCTAAAACTCCCTCTAGAATTTGGACTACCTGTCCCATACTTAGCCTATCCTTCTCATCATCTTGAATGCACCAACAAGCAACTTTGCAAGCTCTAATCACCTCTTCAACATCTCCATTGCCTTGCAACCTGTAATCCAACAAACACATGACCAATTCTCGCTGCTCATTTTCGCTGCCACTAAAAATGGTAAGTACTGATCCATTTCATCATCTACTATGTCACTGTTTCTCCTTCCTGATATAATCTCAAATAACAGCATTCCATAGCTAAAAACATCAGCTTTTGGCGTAATTGCTTCACCTGATATCCATTCTGGTGCAAGATAGCCTCGTGTTCCTCTCGTTGTTGTCAAAACCCGACTAATCTCTCTCCCAACAAGCTTAGCAAGCCCGAAATCAGCCACTTTTGGGTTGTATTCAGCATCCAGGAAAATGTCTTCCGGCTTAATATCACAATGTATGATGCAATCTCTGCATTTCTCATGGAGGTAAGTCAATCCTCTAGCAGTCCCAACTGAGATGTTGTACCTTGTTTTCCAATCTAACACATTAATGTTGTCTTTTTTAAACAAGTGAGACCCTACAGAACCATTTGACATGTAATCATAAACTAGAAATCTTTTTGTATCTTGTACGCAGAAACCCCGAAGGCGAACAAGGCTGATGTGTTGGATCATCCCAATGGTGCTTACTTCTGCGCGAAACTGCTTCTCTCCTTGCTTCAAACTTTTTAGCATTTTTACTGCTACTGCGATTGAATTGGGCAGTGTTCCTTTGAAAACTGTACCAAAACCACCTTCGCCAAGCTTTTCTGAGAAGTTCTTCGTTGCAATTTGTATGTCACGATACTTGAACACCACCAAAGAATCAGCAACTTTCTCCAAAGTACCAGCAGTGTCTCTCTGTCTCTTCCTCCAGAGGACTACCAAGACACTACCAAAGAAACAGAAGAAACCACAAATTGCTCCAAAAACAATCAAAGAAGTGTTTCGCTTCACCTTAGCCTTGGCTTCGGTTCCAACCTGCTGGGATACTGCTACTCTAACATGAAGATCTCTTCCACTTTTATCATCTGATGAGAGTTGTCGTAGATTGAACAAACCACCTCCCCAAATCAAACACCTATTGTCATAAGCATAAGCACTGCATGAACAATTTCTCAAGCAAGCTAATTCACATTCATCAATGTTTTGAACTGTTATCAACTCTGAATTCCCAGGAAAACAGGTGTTTGGCACCACAGAAAATTTGTCATTTCCTCTGTTTTCACACTGTAGAGGAATTTTCCTCAAAATTCCCAATCTGCTTGAGTCCTTGGCTCAAATCTTTCAATGCAAGTGCAAATCGGTACATTTTGGTTACAACTACAAAATGCACCACAAAAAGCATAGACTCTGCATTGTTGCGGTGGTTTGATCCAGAATACCCACTGTGGAAAGTCCTTTCCCAGACAAATTGTTTGAGTTGTCCAGTCACATCGAGCACAAATCTAGTGAGAGTAGTAGGGTCACCGGCATCATATATGAAATAGCTCTCATTTGTATTGTCAACGTATGTGACATTTTTTATGTAATAGTCCAATTCTATCTCAGGAACAAGGGTAAAAACTTTCCCACTCCATATCCCACTAGTCCAATACAAGTTAGACACATTCCAAAGCAATATATGACTTGAATTTGGCTCCACCTCTAGAGAGAACAGACTTGGTGATGGATTTTCTGAATTTCTCCAAGAAGTAAGAGCTTGTTTTTCATTTTCGAGTTTATTGTTTCCAACTTTCCCACCGGGAAGCCACGTGTCAGATGGGTAGTCAAAACTCTGCCATATCACATTAGAGGAATCCAATTTATCTCGAACAATGAAATTTCCATTGGCTATGGTTGAGTTAGCCAATTTTGAAATCGAATTTGTTGACCAAATTTGATTCTTGGACTGGTCTAGTAGGACTAAATTTCCGTCTTGTGACAGTTTTAATTGTGACGAAGATAGATTTGAAATGGGTTGGACTCTGTTTGCTACCCAAACTGCTGCTTTGTTTGGTAGCTTTTTGTACCATATGCCTATGTAGTAGTTTTGAGAGTTACCTGGCGTGAAGAAGCCCAGTTCGAAGACTCCACTTTGAGAGGTTATTGTTTGGTTCCCAGAGAGAAACAGTCCAGCATAGATGGTATTGGTGTCATCTGATCCTTTTGAGAGATGGGTATTGAAGGATAGAATGAGTAAGGGCACAACACAAAGAAAGAGCCATTGAATTTTGAATGTGTGACTCATTTTTTCTATAGGATTGCACCAAAGAATTGGATGTGATCGATGTATTAAAAGAACAAGCACAAATATGTATCTATATATTTAAAAGTTTTGTTCAATACTTGAGTTTCTTCAAATTAAGTTGGTTGGTCATTTTTGACTTTGGAAGTCAACTGAGTTTGAGGAAGAAGAGAAGAACTAGCATATATAGGCCATAGGAGAAATGATATATGTATTTTGAAATTTTTTTTTTTTTTACATTTTTTTAGAAAATATGAACCGTATTCATATTCCTTATAGATGTGTAAATGTGCTCTTCGCTAAGTAATCTTTGGTGAAAAAGGTCCGACTTCAACACTTTCAAAGCAAGACAATCATGTGATGATTGTGCGAACATTGTGACACAGCAATTAATAATTTAACTTTTTTTATATATTATTTCATAGCATAATTATAAACTTTGACTTGTGAGGAGATTTGTCTTTTTTGAAAGTACTAATAATAATGCTAATTGTCTTAGGCTCCACTTGATTAGAAAAAAAATAAATTATGAAAAGTGAAAATGATAAAAAGTAAAGTGAAAGAAAAGAAAAGAAAAAGAAAAAGAAAATATCTTTTCTCGTATGAATTTGATTGGAATTAAAATTTTGTAAGAAAATAGAAATAGTAATTATAAGTAATTACTTTTATGACAAATTATTTTTATTTTATTTTATTTTCTTGTGTTTTTTGCAAGAAACTGGAAGGTTAGTTATCATTTTATTATGAGTTTTATAAGAAAATTAATTTTCTTATAACTTTTATCACTTTCATGCTAAACAAATTTAGAATTTTTTTATTTTTTTTCATTTCTTTAACTTTCTACTATTTTTATCCTAACCAAACTAAGCCTTATGGTCAGCCTGCATGACAAGAAAGAATTCAGTATTTGTGGCCATTTTGGATTTTATCATTTTGACTCTGAATACATGCTGTGGAAGATATTTGTTTGCATGTTTATTGATGTTTCATTGCTACAAACCAATTGTTTGAAGATTTTCAAGCTTTGTTTTACTTGCACAAGTTGGCTACATAGTTGCAACATGTGGGCCCAGTTGTTTAGAATGAAATCATGAAAATGTAAGAGTTCATATACGATATGAGTCCATATACGATACGTGTATATATATATATAATTTAGTAATAAAAAAATGAATAGAAGTTATTTTTGAAATTATGAATATATAAATCAATCTTTCAATGGCAATTTCTTTTGAGGAAGAAAAAATTGTGTCAAAAAAAAAAAAATACCACCAATTTGAGAATTGATTTTATATGATAAAAAAATGAGTGTACATAGATCGGAGCAGGCAGGTTTCAAAAATTATCAACTCAGCCGTCCCTGATGAGTTGATAAATTTCTCACCTGTTGTTGAACGTTCAAATAAATGAGCAGGCAGGTTAACCACACATCTCAAAACTGTGTAGATAAATTGAACAATTTGTCGGTTTCAAATTAGCAATTTGAACTGGTGGGTTACGGATAAGTAATAAAAAGTATGGACACGCTATTTTAAAAATACCTAATATTTTTGGTATAGAGAAGTACCGAAATGCTAGTGCTTTACCCAAAGTTAAATTACCCTTTGAAAAATATGACGAGACCGACTTCTATCTTAAGTTTTGACTCTTGAAAAGAACTTATTTTTGATTTTTTTCAAAAATTAAAAAATTAATTTGATAAAACGAAAAAACTAAAAGTGTTATTTTAGATTTTCAAAATTTGCTTTCACCCCAAAATAGAGAAAAATCATATGAATATATATGAGTTATATATATATATATATATATTTCACCAAACTAGACTTTGTAAAAAATAAAAATAAAAATTAGAAAATAGATTTGAAAACACAACTAAACATGCTGTCAAATTGAAATTTAGAGGACTGTGTTTGAATCTTAGATTTATAGAAAGATTTGTTGATGGATAAGAAAAGAAAAGATTAAAAATAAAAATAAAAAAAAAAAAAAAAAAGAAGTTCCTCGCTTAATTTGTTATTTCTTTTTTTTTTTTCTATTTATAAATTTAAGAAATAAACACAAATTAAAAATGAAATTAGATAGTGAAGATATTAGAGTATTCCCTCCTTAGATATTAGATTATGTTTTCTCGATCAAGATTTTTTTTCTATAAGGGCATCTTTAACGGTTCATCTTTTTTATTTTCATCAAATTTGAGTAAAACATTCCTTTGATATCAAGTGCTTCAATGGAGCTTCATCAAACACCCGCTGACTCGGCAGATGACCAATGATGTTTGGTCGTCAATCCACTGGTAAATTTTTCACAAATTTTTGACTTGAGGTGGTTATCTAGGAGACATTCGGTAGTGAAAATCCAACGACAATGAATAGTGATCGATGAAAGACACATCCATCCTCCTCAATTTGATGAAAGATTTGACAAATTTTGAATTTGATGAACTGCTGGAGCAACAAAAGTAAATATCTTTATCAAATTTAAATGTTGAATATATGATGTATATAATTGGATAATCTCATGTATTGAATGATATCGATATATGCATATCACGTAATCCTTTTGATTATGTTATTATTGTATTTTTCCTTATTATTTATTATTATTTCTCATGATTCGGATCTTATGAAATCTAGGGTTTGACAAGTAATATATTCTAAAGGACCCAAATTACCAAACACCTTTAATGGTCAAATTACAATTATGTCCCAAAGGCATAATTGATCTAAATGCCCTTAGGGCACAAAGTACTAAGATGCCATCAAGACCTAAATTACCAAATTTTCTCCCAGCACAAATTAACAAAATGCCCTTAAGGCATCATTTACCATTTTACTCCAATTAGCCCTAAGTTAATTTCTTATATGATAAATTCAAAAATTTCACTCAAGTTACTTTTGTAGAATTCGATGATGAAGAAACCAATTTAACTATATACATATACACACAATACGATAACTGCAATTTAGGAGCTCAAGCAAAGGATAGCAAATATTAAAAAGAGAAGGACCCACAAAACATATTTCGACACTCACTCTTGCACTCACTTAATTAAGCTACAAGCTAAGACAAGATTCAAGAACATTAAATTACAAGCTTTTATTCTTTACATTGATTTTCTTCTCAGAAAAGAAAAAAGAAAAGTAAAGTTTGGACATTGTTAACGCTTTCAAGTTGTTCCTTTTCTAATATTTTCAAACGTAGCAAATATGAGCATTTGGAAACACATAATTTTGTGTTCTTTCTCCGAGTCCTCCTCTTGTCTCTCTTACCTAATCTAATTTTAGAGATTTTAACATTTTTTTTTTTTTGAATAATGAACAAGTCTTCACTAATAACGAATGTGTCTTCAAACATCAACCAAATTTCATTCACTAATCTAATAATGAATAGGTCTTCACTAATAATGAACAGTCTTCACTAATCTAATAATGAACAGTCTTCAAACATCAACCAAATTTCATTCACTGCTCTCAAACCGAATGGTGAATTTACAGAGCAACGGTGCTCAGGACAATCTCAGAGGCATGGCTTTCGCCAATGGCAATCGACCAAATGGTGCCCGAAGATCTGCATGCAAGGCAACAATTTTGTTCTCCGACATCGAGTCGGATTTAATAAAAAAACCCTAAATGTAGAACAAAAATCAAACTCGATTTACCACGTTCAATATTGAAAGCCTCAGATCAAATAAAAAAAAACCCCAAAAAAACCCCAAATAATCATAGGCAAATCATAAACTATTTAACTCGTTTCCCATAAATGAAACTCATAAATCAAACTGAAACAGGGAAATAAAAGAAGGAAAAGAGACAAAGAGAGAGAGAACAAGAGAAACCTAAATCAAATTGAATGGGTGTCAGACGGTGTACCTCTGCTGGTTCGGGGGCTCTGCGCAACGGTGGCCGATGGTTAGTTGATGAGAGGAGATGATTGATGGGCTATGGATTAGAGGAGATGATGATGGATGGGTCATTTAATTAGAGGAGATAGTCGATGGGCTGTGGACGAGAGTGAGAGCTAGAGGGGTGTTTCCTTTGGTAAAACGCGGTAGTATTTTAATCTTCCTACCAAAATTTTGTTGGTTTTATAGGACGACTAAAAAAAATTTTCGTCGTTGAATATAAGTTTTTACCGACAAAAGATTTGTTGCCAAAAATAAATACCAACATTTTATGCGCGAAAATGAGTTTACCGCGACTAAAAAAACTTTAGTAGCCAAAAATATAACTAACGCCGACTAAAATGTTTGTTAGTCGCCTAATACCTAAGTTTTTAGCGACTAATTTATTTTTTTGTTGCCAATAGGTACTTTACAGTGACTAAAAAAATTTAGTAGGCAATAAACACAACTAACAGCGACTAAAATGTTTATTAGTTGCCTATTACGTAAGTTTTTAGCGACTAATTTATTTTTTCGTCGCCAATAAGCACTTTACAAAGGACTAAAAAAGTTAGTAGCTAATTTTGAACCAATCGCATCAATACCAAGTTTAGTCGCCAAAGTATGGGTTTTACATTAAATTAATTTTAGTCGCTAAAATTGGCCGCCAAAAATGCTAATTCTTGCAGGAAAATGGTCTAAAGAATGATAGATTCATGAATGAATATGTGGAAAATTATCTGGACGGATTGGAAATTCCAATAGGTTTTGGTTTGGATTTCCTATAACTGACGCTATATTTAGATCTGAAATTTGTTGATAAAAAAAATGAAAAAGAAAAAAATATATATAAGAAAGGAAAAAACTTACTTTGTCTACTCAAATTTATTATATTTGTGGCACTGCCCCGGTGAACTATCAATTTGAGCAATTACAACTTTAAACTATTGATATTAATTCATTTTAATTATGGATTGCACTTCTCTCAAATTTAAAAATGAATTTGATCATCATATTTAGGCTTTTAAAATTTACCAGGAGTCTCATTTCAATAAATCCAAGCTATTCATCTTATAAGATCTTTTATGTATATCATTCATAAAAAAAAATCAAGTCGATCCAATTATCATAACATTTTCATTTTATTGTATTTCTCCCAAAAAAATGAATGGAAATATGTTTTTAAAATAGATAATTCATTTCTTCCAGACACACAATGAAATGAAAAAATTATAATTATTGGATCGATCTAATTTTTTTCATGGATTATCTATATAAAAAGTCTTATAAAATAAACAGTTCAAATTATCAAAATAGGACCAATGGCGACCCCACTTGTCTGAACATGATGGTCCATTTCATACTTGAATTTCAAAGAAGCCCAACCCATTAATCAATCGTGTTGATTTTTTTTTCTTTTAACATCATGCATGCCGGTGAATAATGCTATATGCACCAATTAGTATACTAATGAGTGTACTAACGGGTAATATGACTTAGTTTCAAAGACTTTGAATTTTTGTTGTTTGTATAATAGGCGGGATCATAGTATTAAAGTAATAATGCCATAGTATATATTAGTAATATACTAATTGATATATCAATTGGTATATGTAACACACCACATGCCAGTAGACAAATATTTGTGTATGTGATTTGTTTAATTGGGAAATATCTGAAGAGAGTAGTTTACATTGAAGTTTTAAGTTTTACAGTGGAGGATTATCTTTAACACAGTTCATAGCACCAGCATGAAAGCAAGAAATCTTCTTCTGAAGAATTATAATTGCAGGGGACCAATGGAAAATCAATGAGTGGTCTGCATTCCACTTTGACTTTTGTAGTCAACCTCATCAAGACAAAAGCAAATATCTTATTTGCAAAGTCAAAATGTAATTTGGATGAATTTGACTTATGAGATCTTATTATTGGAATTTTAAGTAATTTTAACTATCTAATATATCACCAAGATAATTGAGTATTGGGGTTAATTTGTGTGCACTTTGACTTGCCTAATCTTAAGATTTAAAGTTAATAATCAAACAAATCTCTAGTAATCCCTTAGGATGACTCAAACTTTAAATTTTATTTTTAAATCTTTATTGCTACTTGAATGTTTCACCAGCACATATTAGAATAATCTCACCAGATATATAGGAGAATGATTCTGGCACTTTAGGGAGACTCAAACCTAAATTTTATTCTCAAATTTTTATTACTAAGCCACTTGAATATTTCACCAACACACATTGAAGTAATCTTACCAGATGCTGGCACATTTCATAGACTCTTGATCAATTTGACTTTCGATGTGTTTCTTGAAGCCCATACAAGTCTGGACCATTAAAGCCTATCTTGTGAAGTGCACCAACCTATCATCAAGAAGGAAAATAATAAAATAAAAAATAGGTGCTTTTATTTTTTATTTTTTTCTTTCATTCTTTCTTTTTCCTTTCTAATTATTAACTTTTAAAAGTGCACAAACAAACCTCTTAACCTGCAATACTTATAGTCGTAGACATGCATTGAATAATTAGAGAAATTTTAAGTGCATCAACAACAATTAAAGAACCGGACATAAACTCCAGAAGAACTGTAATGATAATAGTAGTAGCTATTATTTGTTGTGAAGTAATCTTGCTTCACCTATAGCTTGTTTTTTTTTCCAATCGCCCAAGAGTAGGCATGTGAAGTCTACAATGAAATTTGTCCAAAACTGAAGGCTACAGAATAAGTTTGTCAACAATAGCTGCGATTCACGCTTCAGCCGTAGTTGCATTCACATTGTTAGTTTTATCTATATATAGTTATATGTTTTGTGGATTTAGATAGTGTGGGAGAAACAAAGAAGAGAGTGTTCTGTGTTTGTTGTTCAGAATTTATTTGTGAGTGAAATAAATATCAGTTTGGTTTAGATTTTAAGCCTCTCATTGTGAATCACTAACAGTGGTTTGCACCCCACTCCTACCAACAGTGGTATCAGAGCCTGAAGGTAGCTTGAATTTGCAGAAATTCTGCAAATTTGCAAAAACATAGTGTGATTTCGAAAGTTGCCCAGAAATCAAAGTGATCGAAATCAAGTTTTGATCATACCAGATTGAAGCTCTCGACGAGACGATCATACTGAAAAAAAGAACATAAAAAACTGAGCCTCACAGACGCAAAGACGCTACACACGCCGACGATACGCGACACGCTGCTCCACGCCTTCTTCGCCTAATTGCGAAGTTTGATCGAGATCCGATCCGCCAACCAGATCCGGATCCAAGTTCGACGTCATTGCCGACGCCATTCCGCCGATGTCATCCAAGCCGAGCCGGAGCCGCTGCCGAAAGCAATGAGCCTCCACCGAGCCCAAGTCGCCGACTGCCGCTGATCGAGCCGACAAGCCGAGTCACAAGCCGAGCCGAGCCGTCGTTGACTGGAGCCGCTGACTGAGCCGAGCCTCCGTCGCCGCTAGCTAAGCTGCCGCTGATCGAAGCTATTGACTGAGCCGCACGGAGATTAATCCAGTGTGCCGCGGTTAAGGTCCAACCGCAGATCTGAACCATTCAACTTGTTTTGGCTTGATCTAAGCCATTCGAAGTCCGTTTTTGGTAATCCAATAGTGGTTTCCAATTATTTGGAGCATTCCGGACACATCTGTACGGTCAGAATTTGCAAATTCCATTCTGAAAATTTGCATATTGTTAAAGACAACCAATGGCCAACACAAACAATTTCTTTCAGCCTTAATTTCCAAAACTCAGCAAGGAGAACTATGAAAATTGGAGTATTCAAACGCAAGTCCTACTAGCCTCACAAGATTTGTGGGAGTTAGTGGATCGAGGATATGACGAGCCAGCTACTCTTGACGATGAAGGAAATTTAAATGATACTCAGAAGACGGCGTTAAAAGATTTAAGGAGAATAGATAAAAAGGCCTTGTATCTACTCTATCAAGGCATGGAGTATTCTTCGCAATTCACACCGTGGAATTAAAAAGACGATCAGAGTTCGACTCCAGGTGTTACGTGGCGAATTCGAGATGTTACACATGAATGAGAATGAGTCAATTTCTGAGTACTTTAACAGAACATTGACCATTGTTAATCAGATGAGAAGATATGGAGAGAAGATGGAATCTCTTCAAGTGATAGAGAAGATTCTCAGATCACTCAGTCCCAAGTTCGAGCATGTGGTTGTAGTAATAGAAGAGTCCAAGGATCTCAGTGCCATGACCATCGATGAGTTGATGGGCACACTTGAGATTCATGAACAAAGGATCAATAAGAAGACTTCCTCAAGTTCTCTAGAGCAAGCTCTTCAATCAAAGTTATCTTTTAGAGATGACAAAAACGAGCAAGGGGGGACATCACAAAGAAGCCGAGGAAGAGGTCGTGGTTACAATAACCGAAATTCTGGTTTTCGAGGAAGATGCGGAAAAGGTCCAGCCAGAGAAGGAAGAAGTCAACCACACTTTGCTCTAAGAGGAAGAGCAAGCGGTAGAGGAGGTGGTTACAACAACCGACCAGGTTTTGACAAAAGTAATGTTCAGTGTTACCAGTGCCACAAGTTCGGGCATTACAGCAATGAATGCCGAAGTAGAGCAACAACAGAAGTCGGCGAGCAAGCAAATTTTGCCGAGTAGGAAACAAATAAAGTTGGACCTACAGTCCTGTTTGTTCACCATGGAGACACTGAAAACCAAAACGATGTTTGGTATCTAGATTCGGGAGTCAGTAATCACATGTGTGGTAAAAGAGAGTTGTTCGTTGAGCTTGACGAGACTGTACAAGCACAAGTCTCATTTGGTGATTCTTCAAAGACTCCAGTGAAAGGAAGAGGTAATATTCTAATCAAGCTCAAGAATGGAGATCATGATTACATCTCCAATGTTTATTATGTTCCTGCCATGAAGAACAATATTTTGAGTATGGGACAACTCCTAGAGAAAGATACGACATCAGCATGAAAGATTGTCATCTTACCATCAAAGACAATCCTGGTAATTTGATCGCTCGGGTGAGAATGTCCAAGAATCGGATGTTTTCAATGAACATCTAACATGATGTCATGAAGCGTTTAAATGCCATCATCAAAGACAAAGATCAAGCTATGGCATTTGAGATTTGGACATCTCAATTTTGGAAGCTTGAAGGTGTTGTCAAGCAAGAATATGGTGAAAGGGCTCCATATTGCTCATACTAATGAAGTCTGTGAAAGTCGATTCTTGCAAGCATCACGTAACTAGCTTTGCCAAAGAAGTGAAGTGGAGAGCAACAAAGTCATTGAGCTAGTGCACATCGATGTGTGTGGTCCATTAAAGCCGATGTCAAATGGACATAATAGATATTTTCTCACCTTCATTGATGATTATAGCCGGAAGACATGGGTGTACTTTCTTAAAAGAAAGTCGGAGGTGTTCAGCATTTTCAAAGAATTCAAAGCTTTTGTAGAAAAGCAAAGCGGCTACTATATCAAGACATTGCGATCAGATCAAGGTAGAGAATATACATCAGATGCTTTCGAGAATTATTGCAAAGAACATGGAATCAAGCATTAAACAACACCATCCTATACTCCATAGCTGAATGGTGTTGCTGAAAGGAAGAATCGCACAATCTTAGATATGGCAAGAAGCATGTTGAAAGGAAAGGAACTGCCCAAGCAATTTTGGGCTGAAGCCGTATCATGTGCTATGTATCTACTAAATAGATGCCCAACCAGGAGTCTTCATTCTATGACTCCGCATAGCTTGGAGTTCACATAAGCCAAGTGTCAACCATCTCGTAATATTTGGGTGTGTTGCATACACCAAGATTCCGTAAGCAAGAAGAACCAAGCTCGAGGATAAGGGAGAAAAATGTATCCTTGTCGGATATGGAGATAGAACAATGGGATACAAGTTGTATAATCCCATTACCAGGAAGGTGATCATGAGTCGAGATATGATATTTGAAGAAGAAGAAGCTTGGAACTAGAACCAAGATGAAGTTGTCAAAGATGCAGAACTCATTCTTGAAGATGAAACATCAAAAGCTCCTGTTGAAATCACAAGAGAAGTTCAAGATGAGCCACAAACTCCTCCACATAGAATTCCTGCACCTAGATTGCCGCCACGTATGTCGATCATCATCATCATCAAGATCATCGATGATAGTTTTTTCAAACAACCAAGACCAATGAGAAATTTGCAGAAATATATGAAGCTGCTGCATAGCAGATCTCAATTTGTTCTGCCTACTCGCAGATAGTGATCCACTTACCTTCTCAGAGCCATCCAGGAAAATAAATGGAAGAAAGCAATGGATAAAGAAATTCATGCCATTGAGAAAAATGACACATGGAAGCTTACCAATCTACTAGAGGAGCACAAACCCATAGAAGTGAAATGGGTATACAAGACAAAAAGGAATCCACAAGGCGAAGTGCAACGCTATAAGGCAAGGTTAGTAGCAAAAGGTTACAAGCAGAGAGCTGGAATTGACTATGGAGAGGTGTTTGCTCCAGTTGCCCGATTGGAAACTATCATGCTAATGATTTCTTTGGTCGCCAAAGATAAGTGGCGTGATTTATCAACTTGATGTGAAATCAGATTTCTTAATGGTTTCCTCGAAGAAGAAATCTATATTGAACAACCTTCGGGTATGTTCGTATTAGGCATGAAGACAAAGTGTACAAATTGAAGAAAGCACTTTATGGATTGAAGCAAGTTCGCTGCATGGAATACTAAAATTGATCAGTATTTTCTTGACAATGGTTTTGTAAAATATCCATATGAGCACGCACTATATTTGAAGAAGGAAGCTGATGGAAGCATGTTGCTTGCTTGTCTTTATGTTGATGATCTAATCTTCACCGGAAACAATCCAGCCATGTTCAAAGACTTTAAAAGAAGCATGGTCCAAGAATTTGAAATGACAAATATTGGATTAATGGCTCATTTTCTCGGCATTGAAGTGGCACAAAGAAAAGATGGAATTTTTATTTCCCAAAGTGGTTATGCTAAGGAAATTCTCAAGAGATATGGAATGGAAAATTACAATCCAATGAACACTCTTGTAGAAAGTGGAGTGGAGCTCAGAAAAGGTACGAAGACAGGTGATGTGGATCCAACTTATTTCAAGAGCCTAGTTGGAAGTCTTCGCTATCTTACTTGCACCAGGCCAAACATACTTTATGGAGTAGGACTGATTAGCAGATATATGGAAACACCAGATCAGTCACACCTTTATGCAGCAAAAATGATTCTTCGCTACATCAAAGGTACAGTCGATGATGGTTTATTCAATAAACCAACTGATAATTTCAGTCTTGTTGGCTACTCAGATAGTGACTGGGGACGTGACTTGGATGAACGGAAAAGTACTACAGGGTTTACTTTCTTTATGGGAGATACAACTTTCACATGGTCATCCAAGAAGCAAGCCATTGTGACATTATCGACTTGGCGGTTTAGTATGTTGCGCCAACTCACCGTGTGTCATGCAATATGATTACTTAACATGTCAAGCATTTGGGATTTACAAGAAAAACCCATCGAGATCTATGTTGATAATCGTCAAAGAATTGTATTGGCAAAGAACCCGCTTTATCATGAAAGAAGTAAGCATATTGATACCGCTATCATTTCATCCGAAAGCATGTGAAAAATAAAGAGGGAATTGTTGCCTTGCAAATCCCAAGATCACCTTTGCAGATATTTTCACGGGCCATTGAAAATGATCTGTTCAATAGAATGAAGTTAATGCTTGGAATGAAGCAGCATGGAGAATCAAGATTAAGGGGGGATGTTGTGTAGTAATCTTGCTTCACCTATAGCTTGTTTTTTTCCACCAGCCTTAGAGTAGGCATGTGAAGTCTACAAAGGAATTTGTCCAAAATCAAGGTCAGCAGAACAAGTTTGTCAACAATAGCTGCGATTCACGCCTCAACCGTAGTTGCATTTGTTGTATTCACATTGTTAGTTTTATCTATATATAGTTATATGTTTTGTGAATTTAGATAGTGTGGGAGAAACAAAAAAGAGAGTGTTCTGTGTTTGTTGTTCAGAATTTATTTGTGAGTGAAATAAATATCAGTTTGGTTCAGATTTTAAGCCTCTCATTGTGAATCACTAACAGTGGTTTGCACCCCACTCCCACCAACATTATTTACTTTTAACTCTCTCTTCAATTTCTTCACAACATATAGAGAATGACTTTCATCCCCATCTTTTACATCATCCAAACAACAACGGAAAGACAACAATAAAAGTATTCGAGGAAAACCATGGCGCAAGGAGAAAGAAATCGAGAAATCACCAAAGACATGATGGCTCGATGATGCTTATTACCACTCTCATTGGCACCGGCTACGCAAAGACTTTCAACTATTCCCGGTTTCACCCAACTAATGGCTCGTTTTTTTTTTTCTTCACACAAGCAAGCTCTGAGAGAGTGATCTACGCTTGTTCCTCAAGTAATGCAGGAGGAAGCCTATACGATTTTATCGCTTTGGGAACTCAACTTTCGATGCAATTGTTACGATTTGGTAACAAATAATTTCTATTTCGCTACCATTGAAGTATCTTATAACTACCACATCATTGTTCTATGCAACCAAGCTTCGTACTGCAGCATGTTACCAAGCATATATTCTTGAGAATGCATTTAGAAACCATTTTTCTGAGGCTATGTGGATTCCTCGTGTTATTATATGGGCCTTGTTTACATAGACATATTACTCCCAATCTTCAATCACATGTACAATGTTATTCGTTATTCATTCACTAACAGAGGCAAAAAATGTAGTCTGCCTCGCACGTAGTTTGGTATTTTTCTTTTGAGTCGGTGGTTGTATTGTACAACTAATAAGTGTGTGACTATATTCCATTATACTAATTCAATGTTATATATGTTTCTTGATACCAATGCCTTTTAACTTAGATTAACAAAATTTCAGCACTTTTGGTCATGTAAACTTAATTAAATAAGGTTTTAGAAACAACATTTATATTTATTTTCAGTTTTCTGTTCATCTTTCAGAAAACACTAGTTTATTGAAATTCAACAATACAAAAAAGGAACACAAAAAAAGGGTTTGCCTTTGTTCACTACCGAAAAACAGTCATACCCTACCAATTTTTTTTTTTTACAAAAGCAATAAATGGACAACGAGATTTGCAGTTGTTCATGTCTTACATTGGAGGAAGTCCGGTTGCTTCTTTATTGGGTTTGGGAACCCAACTTTTAGTGCAATTGTCATGTTTTTTTTTTTAGCAACGATTTTCACATTTTGTTGCCCTTGAAATTTTTTATTGCAACCACGTCCGTGTTCTATGCCACTTGGTTCTCACTTACATGTTTCTAATTTTTCATTATTGAGGATGCATTCCTAAATTCATATTTTGGGGTGATATGTCTTGCCTGTATACTTATGACCCTTGTTTACATAGATGCATTATCTATGAAGCACAGGTACGGGTACGAGTACTGATACTACTACGGTACAGGTATGTCGATACGGTAAAATTTAAAAAAAATAAGGTACGAATACGAGTACGGCTTGGTACACTTGTAAAAAAATATTTATTTTTAATTTAGAATAATGCAAAAATTAATTAAATGGTTTAATTTGTTAAGGTCCAACCTACAATTAACATTTAATGCCAAAAGGAAAGATATAAATCAAAATCAAATGTCAATATATTAAATAACTTACAAATCATAGTTTACTTTAAAATAAAAAGAAGTCTAGTAAAAGGAGTTTTGTCTCTATAGTATAAGAAAATGTTGTTTCAACTCGTGCACGGCAGCTTTAGGTATACACTAGGCACGCTTAGGTTCGCCAAAATTAAGAAAAAAAATTTGGATACGATTTTGTGTACCCGATATATATGCGTATACCATACGAGATACCATATGCCGATAAATATCCGACAGATACGGTATGTTTTTCAAGTACCCATACTATAGTGCTATACTTGACCTACAATTATTACTACATAATTCGCTATTTACTTGCTTATAGAAGCCAAAAATGTAAAGTCTGAACTTGTTTGGTACTTGTTTTAAGCCATGTTTGAATTGTGTGTGCCAACATTATAAGTTTTTCAATCTCCATCTTTTGGTCTTTCAAGTTTCAGGTGCCTTTGTCATATTTGCCTTTTGACAAATGATGAACAAGATGATTTCGAGTTGATCATTGAAGATAACAGTTACAATTGCTTACATATGCTTCATATTAATTACAATAACATGTCATCACCCTTCTTTTTGAGTTGAAGAATACATTCATATGCTTCATATTTCTCTCGTTTTATATCTACTAGTTTATTCTGCAGAGAACTAATATCTCTTTCTATAGCTTTTAATTCTCGCTTTTGATGTTCAATCTTTGCGGTATGTTTCTGATTGTCCTTCCGTAGTCTTTTCAATTCATTGCGTATAAGCTACATAAAAAACAAAAAACAAATTGAAAAGACTATACTCAAATAGTGAGAGTTTTTCATAGAAGTCATGGCATTTTAAAATAAAATTTCCATACTCAAATAGTTTCTTACTTATTTTCTGACCTTAAGTTATTTTGTAAAGCCTTTTAAAAATAAAACAACCCTTCGCAAAAATATCTTACTTGAATATGATCCTTGTACGGGGGCGAAATATCCACGTCTCTCCGTACGCCTTGAACGTCGAGCTTCTGGTAACGGCGTCTGTCTCTGCAAAACAAGAACGGTGAGCTGCCCGGCCGTGGTGTGCGGAAAAACCCTCCGACGCCAAGTCGCTTCGCTGAGCAAGAAGACGAGAGAGAGAGTTTTTGAGAGAGAATTCGCATACCGTAAACGCCCGCCTCCCTTTCTATATCTAGGCCGCCAGCCTGAGATTGTGCGCAAGACTACCTTCGCTGTCCTCGACAGTGGCGGTTTCGCCTCACCACCTTACACGTAAAGGTTTCGCCTCCTTCCGCACATGCGTAATCGCTTAACTGTATTGAGGCGTCAGGAGCGTATGTCCTTCGCCCACGCTTATTGGCTGTGGCGCTTAATCGAGTACCACGACCGCCAAACACTTGCGCAGAATTATCATCACGCCGCACATAACCGAAGCTAGGCATCCCCGGAAACTCCTTGCCGGGGGTGAAACCCATGGCGAAGCCGATATTGACCGGCCAGCTAACCGGTCAAACGGTGGGTCGGCATTCACCGACATATTCACTCTTGGTCACACGGAGCACACCTATCTCGGCTGGTCGGCCAGAGGCGTTCGGCCTAACCGCATCCGCCGCTGCACTTAGAAGCGCCATGACTCGCCAGTATTGGTTCATGTCCGGTCGGTCGACTTCCAAGGCTATGCAGTTTAACCGCCGGATCAACAAGAGAAGACTTTCGGTTACCATCCGTCATCCGAGCTCGCCCATACGCGAAGGTCGCTGCCAAAGGGCCCCGACCGCCAAGATCTCGACTGCAAGTTAGGGCAACCGCCGCCAAATGTAGAAGTAAGCTCTCGGTCGCGGTTGTCCGTCACGCTCGCCGTTAGCTTCGCCGCCGCATCGTCCGCCAAATCTTCCTCTCAACTGCCCCTTAATCCCATCCGAGCAATCGCGGATTGGGATTATCGCCATGACCGAAGCTATCAAATTTGGTCGGTCTTCGAAGGCGCCAAGAGTCTTGTCATCGATCGTATCCAGATCGACAAAGTCATCTCTTCGATGCCACGTGGCTTCACGCCATCATCTCACCAAAAATCTTGGGATGAACAAAACATCAATCTCCATGGCCGAGCTAAATCGCCTCGCCAAGAGCTTTTCAGAGTTGAACACGACGCTAACTTCCTCGAGCGAGCTAAATTATCTCGACAAAAAGCTTGGAGTTGAACTAAACATCAACTCCATGGCCGAGCAAAATCAACTTAGCTCGGCGTGATTTTCAACATTGGCGAGCAAAGTCACGGCAACTTACATCTTGGCAAGCAAAATCGCCTAGGCAACTTGTTTAGTGAGCAAAATCCGCCTACAGATAACTCCAAGGTCGGTGAGCAAGGTGAGCTTCGCACCTTGCATCTTGGCAAGCAAAATTAGCTCGGCAAGGAATTCCATGGTCGGCGAGCAAGGTCCGCCTATGACTTGCTTCGGGCGAGCAAGGTCATTCAAGGAATTCCACTTGGCGAAAGCAAGGTTAGCTCACGATTTGTTTTTGGCGAAGCAAAATCACTTAAGGAAGTCCAAGGTCGGCGAGCAAGGTCCGCCGGCGACTTATTTCTTTCCGAGCAAAATCACCGCCAAGGAAGTCCAAGGTCGGCGAAAGCAAGGTCCGCTCGGCCTTACTTTGGCGAACAAAATCGCTTCTAAGGAACTCCAAGGTCGGCGAGCAAGGTCACCGGCGAATTTCTTTCTTGGCGAAGCAACATCAAATCTAAGCAAGGAAGTCCAAGGTCGGCGAGCAAGGTCCGCTGGCGACGATTTCTTGGCGAGCAAGGTCACAAGAAGGAAGTCCAAGGTCGGGCTCACAGCGAAAGAAGGTCCGCCGGCAACTTTCTTTCTTGGTGAGCAAGATCAAATCTTAGCAAGGAAGTCCAAGATCGGCGAGCAAGGTCCGCTGGCGACTTACTTCGGGCGAGCAAGATCACCGCAAGGAAGTCCAAGATCGGCGAAAGCAAGGTCCGCTGGCGACTTACTTCTTGCGAGCAAGGTCACCAAGGAAGTCCAAGGTCGGCGAGCAAGGTCCGCTGGCGACGAGTTTCTTGGCGAGCAAGATCAACTGGCAAGGAGGTCTAAGGTCGGCGAAGCAAGGTCCGCTGGCGATTTACTTTTGGCGAGCAACATCACCGCAAGGAAGCCAAGGTCGGCGAGCAAGGTCAACCGGCGACTTTTCTTGGCGAGCAAGATCACCGCAAGGAAGTCCAAGGTCATGAGCAAGGTCCGCCGGCTGACTTACTTCTTGGCGAGCAACATCACTTCAAGGAAGTCCAAGGTCGGCGAGCAAGGTCCGCGGGCGAATTACTTCGGCGAGCAACATCACGGCAAGGAAGTCCAAGATCGGCGAGCAAGGTCCGCTTACGACTTACTTCTGGCGAAGCAAGATCATTTCTATGAAGTCCAAGATCGGCGAGCAAGGTCCGCCGCGATTTCTTTCTTGGCGAGCAAGATCACTCTAAGGAAGTCCAAGGTCGGCGAAAGCAAGGTCCGCTGCGATTTACTTCTTGGCGAAAGCAACATTAGCTCAAGAAGGAAGTCCAAGGTCGGCGAGCAAGGTCCGCTCACGATTTGCCCCTCTACGAGCGAGGTCACTTCAAGAAGGAACTCCAAGGTCGGCGAAAGCAAGGTCCGCTCATGATTTGTTTCTACGAAGCGAGGTCACCGCAAAGAACTCCAAAGTTGATCAAAACCATCAACAAACCTCTTGCCGAAAGCAAAATCCGCCTCAAGGAATTTTTCTTTTCACAAATTGATCGTTAGTTGCCCCTCGGACAAGACTAAATCCGCTTTGGCGATGCAAAAATACAACAATCCTCAAGAAAATGGTCTACTTGTTTCATTACCAATGGCAAAAGGGATTACAAAAAAGAACTCATAACAAATCTTCGATTGGCGAGCTTTGTGTTCTAGAAATGGATCGGCCACTTACAAACCGTGAGTTTTATGCCCATTTTCCTGCCTTCTTACGTATGTCTTTCAAAAATCGAACTCCCTATATCTCTCCCATGGTTGTTTGACGGCCATCATCTTGTTCTACCGCGCGAACCTTACCGCCCATTCTTCTTCGCCACACCGGATTAGCCTTCTCGCTATGGAGGCGGCATCATCCTCCACGCGATGTGTTCGCTGATCCGCCGTGATCAAAGTTTCCATGGTTGTGGGTTGACGCATGGTGAGCGAGTCTCGCAGCCTATGTCCGATCGGGAGGCCTCGCCAGTCGAGAAATCGCCAGTTGGTGGGGCAATGAGGATCTTCAGTTTCCTCAGATCTGGCGCTGTATGCCTTCAATGAACATCCAGAATCCACCTTGACACCTGAAGATGGTCGACCTCCTTCGAGTTCGAGTGTTGGTCTTGAATCGTGACGAAGGCTTCCGCTAGTCGCCACCCTCAATACTTCCCGAGCCTTTCAACCATTTCAAACCCAGCCTCCCAAGCTTGCCGAATATGAGGCACATCAGTATGCCACAGCCGTGGCCCATCACCGCTCAGTGACTCACATGCATATGGATCCGCCTTCCCCGCCATACAAAGTAAACTTCCGGTGGAATCCCATGCAGCGGTGTGCTCGATTTCTGGGACAACGGTTGGGTTAGCTGCACTTTTTGTCCTCCAAATACAGGGTCATCACTTTGGGAGCAGTATCGCCACCTCTTCATCAAGAACGAACCTGAGCGCTAACCTCTCAGAATGCCGCATTTTCAGTTCCCGACGGCGCGCTTTTTTCCTCCAAAGACATCCCTCAAATCCTCGAACGGCGGAGAAAAAGATCGCGACGGCGTCGGTGAGAGGGGTGGTATGTGCTATCGCGAGTGAGGATCTCGGCCTTCTCCGTCGAGTCTCCTCACCATAGTTCCCCGTGATGGAGATTGAGGCGTCCTCCTGGCGGCGCTAGAGCGAGGAGGCGCTGGCCACCGAGGTTGCCCTCTCCAGAACACCCTTCCCTTAACTTGACGCCAAAGATCTCCATCTCCGCCGCCATCTTGCGTATGAGGCGCCCCGATTTTGAGTTTGTGCTCCAGCGCGCGCCGGATTCTCCACGCCGGCGACCTTCTGGCTCGAGAGCGACGAACTCCTCCCATCGCTTGTCTCAAGGCCGCTAAGAAGTTTCAAGGCGCCATTATTGCCGACATTCGAGGCCCTCTCTCCGCGACATACGACAACGGTATTCGTCGTTGTTAGCTATGAAAACAAGTGATGAAGCTCAAGAACAAGGGTTGTAAATCCAAAAACTTCCCACGACGGCGCCAATTGTACGGGGCGAATATCCACGCCTTCTCCGCACGCTTTGAACGCCGAAGCTTCGGGCGCTCGCTCGCAAAACAAGAACGGTGAGCCGCCGTGGTGTGCCGAAAAACCCTCCGACGCCAAGCCGCTTCAATGAGCAAGAAGACGAGAAGAGAGTTTTGAGAGAGAATTCGATACCGTAAACGCCCGCCTCCCTTCTATATATCTAGGCCGCTTTGCCAGTCAGATTGTGCGCGACTACCGCCGCTTCTTCCTCGACAGTGGCGTTTCGCCTCACCACCTTACACGTAAAGGTTCTGCCTCCTTCCGCACATGCGTAATCGCTTAACCAGATTGAGGCGTCAGGAGCGATGTCCTCGCGCCCACGCCATTGGCCTGTGGCGCTTTAATCGGAGTACCACGATCGCCAAACACTTGGCGCAGAATTATCATCACGCCGCACATAACCGAAGCTAGGCATCCCGCCCGTCCCTTGGCGGGTGAAACCCATGGTCGAAGCCGATATTGACCGCCCGTCAGCTAACTGTCGCACGGTAGGTCGGCATTCACCGACACATTCACTCTTGGTCACACGGAGCAATAATTTATCTTCGGTTGGTCGGCCGAGGCGTCGCCCTAACCGCATCCGCCGCCGCGGCACTTAGAAGCGCTATGACTGCCAGTATTGGTTCATGTCCGGTCTGGCCGACTTCAGGCCATGCAAGCCCATTGGACCGAACAAGAGAAGACTTTCGTTACCATCCGTCATCCGAGTTCACCATACGCTGAAGGTCGCACTGGCCAAAGGCCCCGACCGCCAAAGATCTCGACCGTGCAAGTTAACCGTCAAGAAATGTAGAAGTAAGCTCGCGTCAGGTTGTCCGTCACGCCTGCCGTTAGCTTCGCCGCCGCAGTCCGGGCAAGCAAATCTTCCCTCTCAATCCTCGAATATCTTTTCTAGAGCCCAAATAGAACCGAATCGCAAGTACTCGATTAACATTATTATTATTAAGTTTAATATTATCCATTTTTGCTTCATTCGCTTTTATCTCTAAGAAGCTTCTTCTCCTCTCAAGACTCATATCGCCGTATTGCATCCGATAGTTCAAACTCTTTACCGCAATTCATAATTTCACATTATTTGTAATTATTCCTCTTTAAATTCAAAAACAAATTTACTTAAAATTGCCAATGATTTTCTTAATCTTTTTTATTCGTGATTTGGAATATAATTTCCTAGTTTATAATCACCAATTACAAATATAACAAACTAGATTTTAGCAAAGGACTTGGGTTCAAGTTCGCATTGTGGGTTTGGGCCAAGCTCAGATATATAATAATACTTGAAATCATTTCAAATTCGCTCGCCTCAGATTGGGCCTATATTTTATTTCCAAGCTTGTTCAAAATTAAAAAAATCACAAGTTGCCACATGGTCCTGACATTATTTAATATAAATATTATTTTCATATTTTAAAATAAAACTATAATTAATTTAATCATTTGGTGCCGCTTGGTTGTTCCAACCTTGTAGTTCAAATTTTATAACTAATTCTTTACCCAACTAATAATACATAATTTATAGTTCTAAAAACTAAAAGCAATATAAAACATACATATAAATATACATACTTATAAAAATATATTGCATAATACAAAATTTAGGATAAACTATTAATAGATCCTAATAGTTAGACTTAATTCTCATCAAGTTCTATTAAAAATAATTTCATATAAAATCGTCGTTAAAAATAATTTTTTGTGACAATTTTTTTGTATGTCTTTAAAAATTGACAATTAGTGATTTTTTTTAT
Organism: Camellia lanceoleosa; assembly: GCA_025200525.1. Taxonomy (NCBI): domain Eukaryota; kingdom Viridiplantae; phylum Streptophyta; class Magnoliopsida; order Ericales; family Theaceae; genus Camellia; species Camellia lanceoleosa. The sequence continues at coordinate 116,571 of JANUSC010000491.1, forward strand.
GTATAAATTATCACTAAATTTACAATTAGTGACTTTTTTCTGTGACGAATCTTTCAAACTATTACTGAAAGTTAAAAATTAGTGACTTTTTTGTGGTGATTTTTTTAAATTGTCACTAAAATTTATAATTAATGACATTTTTTGTGATAAAATTTTCAAACTCTCACTGAAAATTAATAATTAATAACTTTTTAAATAGTATTTGATGAAAAATATTATTAATTATCATAAGACCAATTAAATAATAAATAAGATCTACACATAAATCTCCCTATAATTTAAAGATGAGATTTGCTGTGGTTGAAGCACTCTTCTCAATTCCAGTCCACATTATACTTAGCCTAAAAGTGTGTCCAGCCCAACCTTTGCGCCCAACCCATAATCCCAAATGTTATGACTCATGAGCAAGCTTGAGCGGGCTCAGCTAGTTACCGGGCTCATGTCCACTCCTTACAATACTTTCTTATCAAAATTTTTTATTTTAAAAAATTAATAAAAATAAAATAAAATAAAATTTATAACTACTCTATTTTATAACAATAATATTATCTGAATTATTAAGTCAAATATATTTTTAATATCATTAAAAAAAAAAGGGGTCATTTATTTTTAATTGACTTCATGATTTATTAATAAAATGAGTTATTTATTATGCGATTAAAAACTTGAAAAAGCGTAATGTAATTTGTAGAACTACAAGAAGCAATCTGTATTTTAAGTAAATTTTAAGGGTGTTTTGTAATTTATCTTTTTAAAAAGGTAAACTACCAATAGGTTATAATAGTTAAGGGTGTTTCGAAAATTGGTTAAAAGTTGACTTTTTGACTTTTTACTATTTTGTTTTTGTAAAGAAGCTTACGCGAGAGTGATACGACTTAAAATTGTCTAAAAGTTTCTAAACCCGCTTAAATAGTGTCCCAAAAGAGGTCTTAGTTCTCGCCAAGTCCTATTGAACATAAGTTTTTATAAAATCATTGCAAAAATAATTTTTTTTTACGATTTTTGCATATGTTGCTAAAATTGACGATTAGTGACTTTTTTTGTCACGATTTTTATAAATTGTCTTTAAAACTTACAATTAATGACTTTTTGTGACATTTTTCGATTTGTTGTTAAAAGTTAAAAATTAGTGACTTTTATGACAATTTTTTAAAACCTGCCTTTAAAACTTATAATTAGTTACATTTTTGTGACATCTCGTCAATGAAAATTAACAATTAGTGACGCTTTTAATAGTATTTAATGAAAAAGTGGCATTAACTATCATAAGAACTATTAGACAATAAATCCATGTATTAAGACTATACATAAGTTTCATTTTTAAAATAATGGAATACTTGGCCCAAATAACTTACAAAGCAATTGAGTTGTTCCTCTTGAGAGTATGTTCCAATAGCTCTCCTTACTCGGATGGGGTTCTTCGAATGATGAAGTTTCTGAGAGACAATTTTGCAAATTTTGACTTGGTTCTCCCATGCCCAAAAACTATTTGAATAATGTAGTGGTAGGTGCTCGAACTTTGAAATAACATGGTATCCAGGTGGTGAGTTTTACTAATTAAAACTCTCTGAGAGTCTCTCCTCGGCTAGGGTTAGGGTTCTTGAAGGCCGAAATTCCTTCAAACATTGCTGCAAAGTTCCATTTCATTACTCCTCGATGATATAGATATTTGAAAAGAGTTCCTATATAGATGTCGTAATTCTAAAATTACGAGGTTCCAGACCGGCTGTGTGGTAGTTCAAAAAGATAAAGGGTTAGAAACCATTTTTAGAAGTAATTAATTATGTTTTAGGGCATCATCCTTAATCAAATTCCGTTTTTTTTTTGGCTGATAAAGTTGAAGTTAAAACCATATGAGGCAAGAGCCTTACGTCCATGACAGCTACATATAGTTGGAAAATCTCATTCTCAAAAGATAATGATATGATTATTTTGTAAAGCCTATAATGAGTTTTTAAAAGTGGTTGTCCACTTAGGATGATCAAATTCATATTATCCCACAACATATTGATTCTATAATCATAACTACACAATTTCAATATATATGGACTAGGATGAAATCAGAAGTTATATGATCAATAGGAGAAGAAAAGATAAAGAAAAACTGTATGGCACAATGATAAGATTCAAACTCAGACATCATACTAGTTGCTCAATAAGAATGCGACTCATCCAATAGACCAACTCTCTCTAAACTTATAAATAAAAGTAAAATGATAAAAAGCTATACAGGGTTAGCATACCGTCCCTTTTAGTAATTTTTAGCAATTTGAGAATAAGCTTCATTTTCTTCTGCATTAGCTTCTCAGTATCATGAATATCCTTTGTGAAGTTTACTTGTATTAAATGATGATCATCTCTTGAACTTGATAGAGGCCCAAATTCTTTTCTCATCATCCAAACAATTGTTCTGGGCTTCAATTTCTTCCTTCAATGCCATTTGCATGAAATCAGCTTCCAACACCTCCATATTCATCTGCATCCAATTCTGAGAAAAAGTGTTAAGAGGATCTGCGTTGTTGTTCTTCATCATTGAGCTTTTCAATAAGATAAAAAGATAAGAAGTTCAATATTTGGGTATTGACTGTAAATATTCAATCAATATTTATTATTGAGATTGGTCAATGAAATTGAAAAATATTATACAATAAACATTAATGAGCTACATGCACAAAAATTACAAATATATACGCCAGAAAAATTAATGTGTGATCTAAATTATTTTAAGTGTAGTGATAACCACTTAAAATAAGAATTATATCTAATTGAATAACTATAGTCTAATAATCTAACTACTAACACAAGAAATAACTAATAATAATAAGCAGAAAGAAAAAACTCAAGTCTTACAATAATAAATAGTCCATAATGAGAAAATAAAGGGGAATGCTACAGACCCTAAATAATTTATCAAATTGTTTATCAAACCTTTCAGTATGTGGACTCATACAAACTCACATGTGTATAGGTCTCACACCCAGATTTGTAAATTTAGTAGATTATTTGAGATTCCTAACATAACTCAAAATAAATAACACAATTAGAGAAAGAAATTATTATTTTTGTTTTTAAAATTGCCTTAAACAAATCTGAAACACATTAAATTTTATATCTCATTACCATATCTCATCTAATAATAAACCCAAAAAGCAGAAAATTTATGATCCCACTAATATAGAGAGAGAATGAATGAATCAACGGTTACTTACTGAGAATTGGAAGAAGATAGAAAAAGGTTCGTCTTGGCTGTGCAAGATAAGAGACCAAGAGATGAAAAACCTATCATTTACAAAAATTCTGAACCATATAACATAATAATAAAAACGATGTTGACCTACTTGCTCACCAAGACACTTCCACCCTTAATGACAAGCCTGTCAAACTGATTATCTTCCTTTCTTCCAATTTATTTATTTATTTATTTTGTTTGTTTGTTTACATTATTGTCCAAATTAATGCCCCCTAGCACAAATGCATCAAGAATTGTTATATTGATAGAAAGAAGTCAAAGCACTTTCACTTCAATAATTCATACATAAACACAAATAAATAAATAAATAAATAAATAACGAATAGATCTTAATAGTTGACTTAATTTTCATCAAGTCCTATTAAAAATAAATTCTAGTAAAATTATCGCTAAAATAATTTTGTGTGACGATTTTTTATATATGTCACAAAATTGTTATTAGTGACTTTTTTTTTCATAATTTTTATAAATTGTCAATAAAATTTACAATTAGTATCATTTTCTCAGAATTAATTTTTAAAACGCCATTGAAAGTTGAAAATTAGTGACATTTTTTGTGACGCCCATTTTTTAACTCGTCATAAAACTTTTACTTAATAACATTTTTGTTACACTTTAAACCGGCTACTAAAAAATTAATAATTAATGACTTTTAAATAAATTTGATGAAATTTATTATTAATTATCATAAAAACTATTGAACAATAATCAAAATTCACCTATTAAAATTATACGTAATTCTCCTTAACAAAAAATGAAATGGGCACACTTTTTTTTTTGCTAGCAAGAATGCTTTGGGATTGCCAATTATTGTTTTTTCCTCCGCATATGATAAGTCAAAATCTTGAAGTAGTTTTGAAAGTTGAGTAATAACATCACATAGTGTTTCAAGACTAGTGAAATGAGTTAAACATATTTAATTCCTAAATGTTTTCGTTAACTGATTAGATTTAAATATTATGCAAATAATATCATATGATATTATAAAATTATAGAATAATTGCCCCAACTTTAAAAGAGAATGAAAATAAAACATTTAACAATCGATCTATCTCTTTTGAGATTTTTTGATCCACAATCTATCTCTTTTGAGATTCAAACACAATTTTATTAATTTATTTATTTATTAAATTTATTGATAAATCCTATACACAAATGTCAAAAATCCAACTAGTCCCAAAACAAAAACGCTGTAACTAATTAATCCTAAATATTTCTAATTGTCACCAAAAAATCCATTTTCTTTTTTTTTTTTTTAAAAACATCAAGCCATCTCACCACCGCTGACTTCGTCAAACAATCACCAAAGACTCACCGAATGTTCAATATCACCATTAAAATAGTTTAATGTCACAAATTCACTACAAAAAGATCATCGGCGTTCTCAATGTCACCGAGATATTTCCTAATGTATAGAACGTCAATCGAACATCAAGAATATCGCTAAAACTCACTAAAATGTCTAGAATATTGCCAAAAAAAAATAATAAATTGAGAAATTATAAAGTGAAAACATAACAAAATATGTTAAATATTGATAAAGTAAGAGAAGAAAAAAACGTAAGAACAACAAACAAGAACATTAAGAAAAAAATATATGTTATTTTCAATTTTATGGTTTAAGCAATTAATCTCCAATATCGACCAACAGACAGTGCCAAGTTTTGAAATTGTAAAATGTTATCATTAAAGTATGATTTTTATTAAGTATTTATCCTTATTAATCAAACTAAAACATGTTATGAAACTATAAAATTTTATAATTTAAAGAAAGTTATAAATTGCAAAATTTTATAATTTTAAAGAATGATTCATTTTAACTAAAAAACTCAAATCAGAAATTTACAGCTTTTACTACTTGTAATTAAAACTCGAAACAATTTGCTCGAACTTCAAAATTTCTCCATTATAATAGGAAATAATAAGACATAAAAAGTAAAAAATTGAGAGATCGAAAAGAAAGACAGTATGTAGAAAGAGACTTTGTATTTCAAGCAATAATTTTTATTTAGATCCAGTTGATCCGAATTTTTAGATCACATTTGGACTTGATGTAGATCTCGGTAAATCTTACATCGATTTGAGTAAATCTACTCATCTTTTTTGGTTTCGGAATCATCTCATTCACAACGCCCATTTGTGAGCGTAAAGCAAGGAGTCATGTTCGGTGATTGCATGTGAACCTCAATCAATGAGCTGGTCAGCTTGCCATACCAAAGGATTCGCAAATTAAAAAAGAGAAAGAAAAGAAGTAGATGGCTTGTCGCCGATATCAGGAAGAGATAAATAAAAGAATAAGTTTAGAGACTGTCAAATGTTTTGGCTCTCCAATTTAAAGTGAAAACTTTGTTACATACAAGACATTTATGACCAATTTCCATCACAGGAGGATAGATGCTAAAAAGGTCGCCCTCGTCTAAAAAGTCAAAAACAAGTTTTTAGGGGACAAAATTTTAAAATATCACTAATAATAGACTTTAGAAACAAAACAATTTGGTTTCAAAATAGTTTATTTTTTGGAGAAAAAAATTGGTTCCAAAAAGAATAATAATTCATCACTAATTTCCAATTTACGCTTGCTAAAAAATAAAATAATTACACTTTTTCGCAACAAAAACATTTGTTTCCTAAAAATAATTCTCGTCCTCTAAATTTTAGTTCTTAAAAATCTTAATTTTTTATAGTGAAAAGATAAATGGGCACAAAAACTTTTGAATTTATCTAAAAATTTTAGGAATTAATTAGAACATTATACTTTTCAAAAAAAGAATTATAAATAATTTCAATTCAATTTTTTTTTTTTGGCAATTATGATTACAGTCCCTATAGTTTGCAGCTTGTGTCACTTTGGTCCATAACTTTAATCATTGCACACAGCTTAACTCCTCGACTTGAATCTGTTTCAACATAAGGACACTGAAGATATCATTAGATTTTTTCTTAAATGCAAAATTGTCAAGTTACCTGATAGAATATAACTAATTTGGACAAAAAATAAAATGTCAAAAACAAATATTTTTGAATTTTTTAAAAAATTAGTTCTAACGGTCACTAAAATAAAATTACGTAAATTCCTGATAAAATTTTTAGATATTTATTTATTTTTTTTACTAAATTAATTTTATTATGTGTTTGAATGATGATCATGTAAAATTAACTTTAAAAATTAATCATGTAATTTTATTGATTTTACATAATTTTATCACAGGATAAAAATAATTTTAAAAAATTAAAAAATATTTTTTTTTGACATTTATTTTTATCAAATTAGCTTATATATTTTTATCAAATTCAATGATTTTATCTCTTAAAAATCTAATTCCATATTTTTAATTGTCCTTATTTGGGAAACAAAAATTCAAAATCTTAAGGGTCAAAACAAAATGTGTCACAATCGAAAATTAGGGAACCAAAAGTGACACAAGTCACAAATTGAGAGACTATTAAATATAGAATTAACCTTTTTTTTTTGGTGAAAAGTCATACACTATGGAAGGTGGTATGGAAATTCTATTTCCACACACCTACTTATCTCAAGTACAAGCACTTAATTTAGCTCCAAACTTGATTTTTAATGACAATTATACCATAATTAAAGTAAAAATGAGATTCATAATGAATATAAAAATACACATTGTAAAATTATATTCCAATCTTCTTTATAC